>ML823979.1:0-12445 GCA_009831015.1 Picea engelmannii
GAGAAAATCTATGGTCGCCTCTATCACCCAAGATGGTTCAATTCCAATGAGTGTACTTATGCATTCCTTAACAAAGGAATCTTGGGTTTTGGTAAAAATAAAATAGTGTCTTATGTTTCCATAATTTGGGGTACAAAAATTAAGTTGGATCTTCATCAAAATTGATGTTTCCCTTTGGGGTAATTCCCTTGAATGTATTATAGTAAAACAAAAGAAGAACCAAGTGATAGGTCCTGTAGAACCTATTAGTCTAAATTTATTTTGAAAATTGGTGGGAAATCTTATTTTAAATAATCTGGGCCCAATCGAAAATGACCCCTACTCATGCCAAGTAATGGGGGACATATAAAATATACTTGGGAATGGAATTTTTTTATTCTTTATAGATTAGTGATGAAAAAATCCACAGAAAATATTTATATGGATGAGCCAACATACATGTATTAATATTGCTAGGGATCAAGCGTCTGAGAGAAGGTTGGACCAAAAAATCCATGAGTATATTTGCACCACCACCTTGAGCATCCAGGAAGGAGTCTACCTCGGAAATATCCAGGTCTTTGTTTGGTTCTGGGAGTCATAGCATCATTATAAACATATTGGGTGTCAAAATGATAGGAGTCCTTCCACTCTCCTTTACCTTGATTATTCGATGTTTTGAAACAAATCTTCAAGCACATCATGATATAAGTTCTCTAAAGTCAAACACTTTAGGTTTTCAACTACCCTTAGCTATCCCCAAATTCCATAAAAAAAAATTAAGTTTATCTTCAGGGAAAATATTATAATGCAAATTAAATCCAATAAACCATTGGAATAACTTGCTTTCTTGGGCCAATGGATTCACTCTATCTCCACAAAAAGGTTCTCTCATTTTCTTTCTCACCATCTTTTCCACTTTCAATGTGTTTAGGTAAGAGCGATTATTGCATGTATAAATAATATTTTCCATCCAATAGGTGCTCTACTAGTCATAAATTAGGGGTCAATATACTTTTCAAATTTTCCCCCTTGTACACTTGGTTCATGTTACTCATTAAATGGTAATTGTCATTTACATACAAAAGTATTGATGATAAATGTACGAAAAAATAATCCTCATTAATTAACAACAATCATTCTTGTCGTGTGAGAGGTGTGCAATAGATACGCTATTATTACCTCAAAACCACCAATCATGTCCTATGTGGAATGTGGGAATGGAATTACATGGAATGAAAATGTGAGAAGTAAGAGTAGTGTGCAGAATGTAGGATGTAGGAGGAAGAATGTCTATGGGAGGAATGTCAGATGTCATCTTCTCACATGAGCCTCAACGAAATAAAAAATATTCTAATTATGAGGATGTGGGTTGTGGGGATGCGAGTTGTGGGAATGTGAGGTAACTAGTATGGAATGGAAGTGAGGGAATATAGGTTTCAAGAAGGTTGGGACCACAATAGGATTTGTGATAGGATGTCCTGCATTCACATGAACTTAACAAATGCATGATGTGGGTTGCGAGTGGTTGATGCCTTTGTCAATGTAATTACCCCCTGCATCTGCATGACTAAATTTTTATATACAAGAGGGACGCACATGAAAGCCATGCTTAGGTAAAAGAAAGGAAAATGTATCAACATGAGTATAATATACATTATATAAACAAAGTTAATCTTATTTTTCTTAGGAAAGGTGGTAGGGGGATTCGATTTGTTTGAAGAGAAAGGACCTAAATTCAATCAAAGGTGAAGGAAATATTACATGTCCATTGATAAAAAAATGTGTCTTTAGAAATCTTATGTGGGAAAAAATTATCGTTGATAGGGGCTCTTAGAGAAAATTCCCCTTTTGAGGGTACCAAATAACTTTTTTGACCCTTAATTTAAAAGGGCTGGCTAACCTCTCAAAGGAGTTTTCCCCAAAAAGATTAATTGAAAATATCAATCCTTCTATTATCCCGCTGCAAGAGATTACGTCAGATGGGAAGAAAATCACTTATGATTTCTTTAAATTGTTTAGTAATTAAGATTTCAGTTTTATAGATGCCATTGGGAGATCAAGAGGGAACATAATTGGATGGGAAAACTGATCCTTGCCCTTATTAATTCTGGGTCCTTTCCTACAAGATTAGGGACCTTAATTTTCTCCTTGGATTTTCATAAATGCATGGTCCACCCATAAATCCTGTATTAGTACTACTCTGAGTCCATAGGGTGGACCATGTATTTATCAAGGTCTCTCTCACTTAGGTAACTATGAATCTTTCTGTTGGGAAGTCAAGGGAATTCAGTGCCATGAAAAATACCAACAACCAACAACAATGCTTGTTGTTACAATGAAAATCACTCAGGAGTTCATTCTTCAGGCCTAACAACCTGGTTCTTCATTTTCCAGCTCCAATATGCTTCAACATGCTCTAGAATTTTCCCATTCCTCTTGTTCAATCTTTGGTTCTCTCTTTTATTTTCTCTCCTTGTTGTTCATCTGAAAACTGAATGTGTAAAAATTGCATGTAAACCCCATACAAATTTCCCCTATTTCCCAAAGAAAATTGACTGCTCACTCTACCCAATGTTGATTGCTTCTTCCCCATTATTTCCAATAACTATGGGACATGACTCTCACACCCACCCTCTTATGTGTGTTAAATGGTTGGTTGTCATACAATCAAACATAAATTTAGACGTTATCCCCAATGATAATAAAATTTAGGAAATTGGGTTGAATTAATAACCACAATTAATCTTCCCCTTGGAGACCTCTTAGACACTCCCTTCTCTTGTGTAAAATGCAACCCCCATATCTATCCATATTCCTAGAAGATGGTATCACATTATATTTATTAAAAATAGAAAACTCATTCTCAATATTACATTGCCTGGCCACAATCACATTCATAGATACATTATGCATTAATTTAAATTGGGTAATATAGTGGGGATGTTACATTCCCCCTCCCCTACAATTTTGAATAATCCTGAATGTAAAGCACCATACTGAAATACATAAATAAATTTACATCACAATATTCATAAGATAAAACAAAAATATGCAATCCTTACCCTCCAATAGTAGTGCCAACCATAATCAATCTCTCTTATCAACATGTCGACCCAAGGAATGTTCCCCCTTCACTTCCCTTAATCAATCAGGATGCACCATTCTTTTATCAAGGCTATTAGAGAAAGTGACCTAGAATTTTTGAGATGTGGTTCTAAAAACTAGCTGCCCAAAAATGGAGTCTTGTATTTTTCAACTTTTATCGTCCTCAAAATTGAAAAAACATTATGAGTATTCTTCCCGTATATTTTCTTCATGCTCCTATGTGGAATATTCAGGACCATATTAGGTCCATTGAAACTTTACCATCCCTATGTCTTTTTTTTCTGATCACTTTGAATTTTTGATCCAAGATGCATTCTGGTTCCACCTGGAAATCCCCTTCATTTTCCACCTAGATCACAATCCAATCTATTATGTGGTTAGGGTTATCCACATATTTCCCTAATAATGGTACATGGAAAACATCATGCACTCTCATGGATGAAGACAATGCTAGAATGTATGCAAATGTCCCTATTTTCTCTAATATTTCAAAGGAACCAAAATATCTTGCTGCTAGCTTTAAGAAGCAACCCAGTATTATCGAACTTCTTTTCGTTTTAAATTTAAGAAATACATGTTATCCCAATTCAAAATCTAGGGAAATTATTTTCTTTTCTGTATAAATTTTCTACCTATCCAAGGAAGCCTTTAAATTCTAACTAAACTTTTTCATCTTCTCTTCCATTTCCTTTAACAAATTTGGCCCAATGATATCTCTATCTGTTGGGTTATCCTAGCTCACTCGTGTGTTACATTACTGCCATAAAAAGCTTCAAAAGGACTCATTTTTAATGAGGCATGATACCCATTATTATAATCAAACTCCACTAAGTAGATATAGTCATCCCATTTTGATGGTTGATCCATCACATACATCCTGAGCATGTCTTCAATTATACTATTGGTCCTCTATGTTTTCCCATCTGACTCTACGTGATATGTTGTACTAAGATTCAAATTTGTCACAAAGCCTTGAACAAACCTTGGCATAATTTGGATGTAAACTTGGAATCTTTGTTTGAAACTATTTCTTTAGGTAGTCCATGTATCCTAGCAACTTCCTTCATGTAAATATCTGCAATCTTTGTTGCCTTATGTGTTGTCTTTGTGGGAATAAAATGTATTTCCTTCGTCAATTTGTCCACCACCACCATGATGGAAACATGTTGCTTCATTGTTTTGGGCATCTTTGTAATAAAATATATCGTGACTATTTCCCACTTCCATTCTAGAATGGGAAATAGTTGTAGCATCCCCACAAGATATTTGTTTTATGTCTTTACCTTCTGGCACTCTATACACTAGGATATGTAGTTAGCCACTTCTTTCTTTGTTATCGGCCAAAAGTATTGGCTCCTTACAATTGTAATGGATTTTTGATATCTTGGATGTCCAACATATGGCACGTTGTGCATTTCTCTCAGCACTATATTTTTCACCTCCATGGAATTTGGAACATACACCTTGCCTTTATACAAGAGGATTATATCCTCTTTCAATTCATAATTTTTAAATTTCTATTGTAAATTACCTTGTTGTAAGTTTTCTTTCATTTGAAAATAATGTTGATTTGAATTTGCTACTTCAAGAATTTTTTCTTTTAAACCTGTCCTGTCCAAGCTTATGGTTGAAACATGAATTTAAATAGCTCTTATATTGAGTGCATCAACCACTTGATTTTCTTTGTCTTTGATATGTTTAATTTCAATGTCATACTCACTAATAAATTTCATCCATCTAGTTTTCCTGGAATTTAATGTTGTTTGTCCAAATAAATATTTCAGAGCATAATGGTATGTTCTTATCTCAAATATCTTCTCCATGAGGCAATGTCTCCACTTTTTTAATGAATGTATGATGGTTTCTAAATCTAAATCATGTGTGGCATAATTTCTCTCATGCTCTTTTAATTTATGTGACTCATAGCATACCACATGATCCTTTTAACTGAGGTGTCCACCGAACCCTTCCTTGTATGCATTTGTGAACACCACAAAGTCTTCATCCATATATGCAATATTTAATATGTCCGCACTTGTTAAAATATGTTTTAACAACTCAAAACTTTCATCACATTTTGGAGTCCATTCGAATTTGTAACATCCTGCTCTGGCGCACTAAGAAAACTTATTCTTTGAGGACACTTGCTCGCAAGTGATCCGGACTATTATGATATTAAAACATTTTTCCTTGATTATGATGCGTTATAATAGATGACATGTTGTTTTTCTGCATTAACATAGACAGGTGCTATTGACTCGGTGTTACTGAGTGTGCAGGGTTTTGGACCTTGAGGATGCAGAGGCATCGACCGAACCCTTGGACTCCAGATCGAGTCAGGGAGTGTGCTATTGGGGTTTGATTGTTTTACTATGATTTTAGTACATTTGATTAGATGATATGATGTGGACATGTCTGACATGATTGTTTATGATGTAAGCTGATGATAGCTTGTCGACTAGACTCACATATGGAGTAAAGGGGCCACACACACACGACTACCAGAGAGGTTGAGGGAGAGGTGTGGAAAGAAGCTCTGCCATAGCCTACTAGCACTCCCACCATGGCTCGAACTGTAGGTTAACGATTACCTAGTTTGAGAGGACCCATGATGTCGCAAGGGCAGACTGCGACAGTCGCTCGCGATGATTCTAAGGGGCGCATAATAAGGCGGGGGCCTTATTCCTTAGAATCCCTTAATCTCCCACAAGTTCACCTGGTGGAGTGTTGACTCCAAGGGTAATTTATGTCTACCAATCAGTCAAGAGGTGAGTGGGACCCTTGGAGCATGTGGTGCATCCTGAAGGGCACGTCGCACAAATGAAACACTAGAGGCGAGTGGCACCCTTGGAGCACGTAGTGCGTCCTGAAGGGCACGTCACGATGATGATAATAAAGGAACAAACCTAGATGGCCCTAAGACATTTAATACGTTAAGAATTATTAAACAACTTCCCAAATAAAATGTCACCCAGTTCAGAATCTAAGTTCCAAGTCAAAAACATCTCTAGGGGTAACATTTTGTCTGCCCTTGAGAAAACATCTCTAAAAAATTAAAGTAGTAAAATTTAAAATAAAAACCCTTTAAGTAATAATTTTGGTCTTCATAAATTTTTGGGGTGAATGAAGAGAGTAAGAAATTAATTAAAAGCTGTGGGTATAAAATATAAAGAGGAATTTAATTATTTTTAATTCTTGATAGTTTAAAAAGATGTTGAATTAATAATAAAAGGGGAAAAGGGGTTAAATTACAACTGTCGTTTTTAGCTCTAATAAAAAGGGGAAAGAGGGAAATTATAACATTTAGGAAACTAGGAAATTGAGGTAACTTAAAAACGGAAAGAGGGGAACTTATGGTAAAAAGTGAGATCAACTTAGTAAAGAATCTGCAATTAAGAACCTGTTAAATTGAACTAAATTAACAACTTCATTTTAGGGAAAGTATTTAAAACCTGTAAGGGAATCTAAGGACACCTAGGAGTAAAAATAGGAGTAACTCTAGGTGTGTGAGGGAAATAAGAAAAATTAATAAATTAAAGAAAATAGTTAATGGAGAAACGTGGGGGATGGATGGCACTTGTGCGAAGGAGAGTTTTTAGAAGATTTTTATTAAAAATTAAATTAAATGAGATTTAGGGAAAGATGGAAGTTATAAAACTCTATAAAAGAAAGGGAAGAGAAGGAAGAGAGGGATCGAATATTAGTGTAATGTTACACTGCCGGAATTGTGACTTGACTGATTACTTGTGGGGAGTTGGGATTTCCCAGCTCGGATAGGAGTGGTAGCTCGGCCTTGCGAGGCAAGCTGGGAGCTAGACATACCATATGGATAGTATGTGGCCCCTTTGCAGCTCGGGGGGCTAAGGGGGAAGTAGAGTACCCCTAGCATTAGCTGGGAGGTACCGGTGAGGTCTCGACGGTCGACGAGCGGGAGCGGCACGGAGCACGCAGACGTCATTTGAGGTGGGTGATAAGGCAACTATAAACTCGTTAATTTGTAGAGTAGAATGCATTAGTAACTTATGCTTGATCTATATGTGGATTGTAAATGGAAGATTTCTATCTTGAGCCCCTTCCCATTCGTTGATTGCCTAAAGTTTTTGTGGTCAACATTCTGGTTTGGGTTTTACTGTTTCTTGGTTAGGATCCTTATGCCTCTGCGTTACTCTTCGTGGCTGTATATTCTTGGATGTGGTATCTTCGCATTTAATTTATTAATGTGTTATCACAGAAATTTCCTTTATGAAAGCAATTATTAGTGAAACATGACAGCTATTGCCCTAAGTGATGAACTCCTTATGTTAGTAATGGCGATTTTATATATTTGGGTTTGTCGGGGATTTATATTTTAAAAGACAATTTTTAATTTATATTTCAATGGAGAATTTCATTTTATATTGCAAATGGTGATGTGCTTCGCTGGTATGGAAACGATTTATATTTTTAAATAACAATTTCAGATTTTAGCATTCAACAATGCATTCATACATTGTATTTCAAATAACGAATTTGATTTCCATATTCCAATGGTGAATTGTATTTTTAGTGCAACGGCTATTGTTTGTTTGGTATGGAAGCAATTGATATTTAAATGACAATGGTAGGATTCATGATCAATCGATAATTCGTATTTTTAAATTGCATGTGGCATTTCGTTTCTCTGATATGTTGGCTTGCACCTTTCTGGATTTCAACAATGGTTGATCTTAAACGATTGTTGGGATTCTTGCAAAGCGCACTCAGATCCCGACCTCAGCCACCTGTGCGACCCTTGTTGAGCTGCTGCCAGAACGATTTAATTTTTGGACTAGTTAGCCTCCCTCCCAATGCAAATGGTGGATTCGTGATCGCTGAGTTGTAGACAAAATTTAATTCTGGAATAAAAATTGAGTGGTGTAACCCTTCTTTTAGTAGATGAATCCTTGCGTCCCACCTGTCTGCATTTTCCCTTTGCATGGAGTTGCTTCTCATTTCTTTCCTCTGCGTTTGGGTTAAAGGGAAGGGGTCCACTGTTTTATTTTTTAAAAATTGTTGAAGTGCAGCGATTTTTTTTCCTAGTGCCAACCGAGCGTTACCCACGAATTTCGTCGTAACAACCTTCCTGTGCGCCCTTTCCATCCATTCCTTTGTTTTCTGGGTGACTGCATTGGTTTTCCTTCTACCCAACCACATGACACCACCCCTTAAGTCTGACAGCAATCCCTGACCGATGCGATACCTGGATGTGTCTGCAGCAGCCCCTGTTTAAGATTAGATACCAACTAACAGGGAATTAGCTATCTATGGCGTGACTGGTAGAAATTCTGTGGTAGGTTTTAAGGCAAGTTTTATGATAGCATTGATTATGGAATAAATTTATGGCCGGTTATATGGAAGCGATGTTGATGACAATAGTTCTCTGGCATTTTAGATTGAGCATTGCACAGCTAGCCTTGAATTATGTTAATATTTGTTCAAACTTAGAATAGGGAAGGTTATGGCTTATAGTAAATTGAGTAGATCCATTTCTTTCTTCCTATTAACCACCGGATGTTATGTCATAGTAATAAATTTAATTTAAATAAAATCATGGCTGAATTTGGGTAGATGCATTTCATTCTTTTGTTTAGACACCGGATGTGATGTTATAGCATTATATTATTTCATTAAGATCATCGTTGAGTCCGACATCATTGGCTCTTATACCGAACTGATGCATGAAAGCTTTTCGGTTGGTGCAAGAGACTTCCTTATAAAAACATATTTACAAATGTTAAAGTGTACCAAATTACATACTCTACCCCACTCCAACCTTCTAAGGATGAGACATACCCTCAAATTTAATACTATCCACTATCATGTAGGTGCAAGGGTGTTAGATAAACAATCTTATGTTTAATTGATTTTTCTGTCGATCCCTAAATAATGAATTACTTAGATCTATCTCAAAACTCAAGGGTAGTAAATTAGCCTTGAAGTCCGGTGTTGTTAAAAGGTATTGATCCTTTAATTCTTTCAATAGATGAATAAAGCAACCGATACTTCCTTTAATTGTTCTTTAAGTTTGACCCTTTATAGTTGCCTAAAAATATATATATATAATAAACATGTGGATATGAAATGGGTATTAAATTTTAATTTATCACTTGAGTAAGATGATTCATTTCTTTATGGTACATAGTGAGCTACATAGGAGTGGTACTTGTCACTAGATTTGAAGTGTCAATAAGTAATGCCTGACTTAAATGAGATTGATCTTAACAAGATACTAATCATATTAAAAGAGTTTACGACAATTCAAAACTGTAATTATGTCCTTGTGTTTCTTGCTATTCTCCATGTAATTCCTATTGCTAAATTGGTTTCTTCTTATATTGCGTAATGGGTTGATTAATAATAGTAGATTATTTTATTTGGTGCCATGTTAGGTATGACAGGCATATGTGTAGTCACTTCATCTAGAAATGTTAGCTACAGTAAAATTATTGAATGATTAATTCCACGCCTTGAAGTAAAGTAGATGACTACCCTTCCTTCTTGATTTAAATAAAGTTGTTTTCATTTCACTTGCACTTATGTCATTTCATGATGGATTTCATAAATCAATTCTCTTTCACCATGGAATTCTTGATGTGTGGCGATTCTTAGAACTTCATCACGCAGCGATCGTCCTTGATGTTTGTTGATTTAGTATTTTTAGTTTGGTCCGGATTGTGTCGGGTAGGATGTAGACACCTCCATGTTCCTTAGAACAGTCGCCATCCCTGAGACCTTAAAAGGTTAAAATTGATGGGAACCTGGGCTTGAGTGTTTCTTATGTGTCTTGGAGGTCCTAACCATTGAAGGGTAGGATGGGCAAGTAGTTAGTCTTATTATTTGTCGGTTGATTGTCGTTGATTTCTTGCAGAGGTTTATGTGTGTCTTAGATATTTATGTTGTCATCGCATCGCATGTGTCATAATTTGTCATCGTGTGGCGACATAGAGTCGAATGTAATTTTTACCCTTGTACACACGTGCACACACACAAAAAAAAAAAAAATTGCACTTGTTTAAGAGGTTTGTCATTGTAACGAGGAGGAACGTTACATATGGTATCAGAGCGGGTTCGACCCGCGACTTGGGCTCACTACGGCTTTGGTTGACATGATTGGATTACACTGTTGCTAATCAAGTTGATTGTGTGCATGCAGGTAATGATGGTTAGAGGATGTCGCAGAGGAAAACGACGGGTTGCTAGGGGAGGAGGCACGATGCCTCCAGTAGCATCCACACCTGTGGGGTCTAATCCCCACGGAGACGAGTAGGTTCTCAGATAGGAGCAGATAGAAATTGGTGATGTTGTCAGGATGATGAGATATTTTCAGTGAATGTACGAGTCACTGATCAACCGTTTGGATAGAGATGAGGCCAGGGCGCCAACACCCTCTGAGGTTCCGCCATGTGCACCAACTGTTACTGGTAGCATTCACCGTGAACTCGATAAGGTCAAATTTTTCGAGTTCTTTGGTGCCCCGGACGACACAGTCGTCGAGGCATGGTTGGAGAACATGGCGATGTGCTTCGCACTTCGCGATTATACCTCCAAAATTAAGTTCCACATGGTGGTCTTTAAACTGATGGGGAGCGTTCTTCTATGGTGGAAGACGCTCCTACCGCAACTGAACAGGGTCGTTGAAGACGTGTCATGGGAACTGTTAGAGGAACGGTTCTGAGAGAGGTACCTTTCAGAGGAATTCATTGAGCGTCAGCTCAATGAGTTCAACGCCTTTCGACAGGGAGGTCGTATGGTGCCCGAGTACGAGGCTCATTTTATGGAGTTGCTTCGGTATGCTCTGCACCTTAACATAGAGAAACTTAAGGCCAACCGGTTCATGTTCGGCCTTAACGGAAGCCTGCGTGCAAAGGTTAGGATTTTGATGCCTCAAACCTTGCATGATGCCGTCCAGAAGGCCCTCATAGCTGAGGAGGAGATTAACAGTGGGGGTCATACCAGGACTCCAGTGAGACTAGTAGAGCAGGGTTCATCTGGAACCCAACAGCACCAAACACTAGCGAGACATACGTCGGGATATCATGGCTTCTAGAGGGGATCCACTTTCACTACACCCCGATGACCACCGCCTCAGCAGTAGACACCTTATCGTGGACCACTGCATCAGCAACAGTATTGCCCGCAACAACAATAGTTTAGGCATGCTCAGCAGAACTAACCAGGGTTCCAGGCCAGTGGGTCGTCATCTTCAACTTCGGGTACCAGGACTATTGGGTCGAACAAGCGATATTGGACATGTGGGGAGACACACTATCAGCGCGACTGTCCTGTGGAGAGGACTAGAGCGTCCGGATCAGCCGAACCCACTACAGTGGGATATATGGGCAAGGCTCATCGGATTCATGCAGCGGTGAATAACTGCCAGGCAGAGCATCAGTTGACTGTTCTCAAGACGACAGGTATCGTCGCTGACCAAACAATTAGTATTTTGATAGATCCTGGTGCTACCGAGAGTTTCATTTCTAGTGCAGCGCTAAAAAGGATTAAGGTAAAGGCAGTCGAACAGGATGATTTTAGCTTTGTAGAGATGGCTTCAGGAGCCAAACAAAAGGTTACAGGAAAGGTTACAGGATGTATCCTTAACCTGGGAGAGTTTTTCACAAGGGCCAACCTGTACGTCACAATCCTAGGATCTTATGGTGTCGTGATTGGTATGGACTGGTTGGAATCGCATGAGGCGATACTCAACTGTAAGACGAAATGGTTGAGCTTGATTGATGACGAGGGACAGAGACGTGTGATTGTAGGATGCAACTAGGGAGTTTCCCTGAGGTTTGTCTCTTCCTTACAGTTATGAAAGAGTATGTGCAAGGGGTGCAAGCTTTATTCGATCCTTGTGTTAAACGAGAAGGGAGTAGCGGAAGGTCTAGAACACCTTCCGGTGGTGAGAGAGTTTGCGGATGTATTCCTAGAGGAGTTACCTGGGATGCCGCCAGAGAGGGATTTGGAGTTTACCATAGACCTAAATGATCCAGGTGGATATCGGGGGCCACCCACCTTTTCCAAATGGCTCAAAACAGTTTTCTGGCCATTTTGGCAATTTACTATTTTTAGCAGGTTTTCACTTCCGGTGCCATTTTGAGGGCCTAAATGAAGTTTTTTCGAGATCTAGGTTCTCAATGATATCCGAAGGCATGATTGAGCCCCCAAAATTAATCTCCTCGATGATACCTTTCCAACGAGCTATCACACGCCTAAAATGGAGATCGTATGCAAAAGTTACGACCCCGGGAAGTTGATGCACCAACTTACCCAAACGGGGCCTACATGACTTTTGGCGCTTCATCTCCTAGGGTTAGGTTTTTGGATGTCTAGGACTTTTGGC
>ML823979.1:31496-68473 GCA_009831015.1 Picea engelmannii
ATATATGGGTTTTTATTAATATTGGCTATTATTAGCTGATTTTCTCCATTTTTGGGGGATATTGGGCTTTTTTGGAGGCCAGATTCTTGGAGGAAGTTGGGAATGAGAAAACAACTCCATTCCTATATAAACCAGGCCTGTTTGAGGCCAAGGGACAGTCAGATTTGCAGATTTATGTTGTTGGAGAGCCAAGCCAAAGTCATTTTGTTGCAGGGTAGCCCTTGAGGTGGAAACGCTGTCGGATCGTTTCTGGGAGCTTGGAGCATCAGATTTGCGTGCCGTTTTTTGCATTGGGTTCTAGAGATCTGTGTCAACAAGACCAGATCAGTCTTGCCTTTGGGCATTGCTGAGATGTAACTTTGAGCACTTGAGCAGAAATAAAGAAGCCTCCCCCACAGGAAAAAGGCCCGGAGACGTAGGCAAACATTGTGCCGAACTCCGTTATCAACCTGCGTTCTTATGGTTTTCTGTTCTTTACTGTTTTCAGATCTTCATATGTGTATTTGACTGATATAATCTTCTTCTTTCCTCATTCTTTCGTTAAATTCTCAATTGGTTAAAATATTCATGCAAGTTAAAACTCAACCATAATCATATAAAAGATCCTGCCCCGGATCAGGGGTAGTCATCCCCTCCTTTGATGAAAAGTATTCCTCTCAGGTGTTTGAGTCTAGGGTTGAACAGTTAGTAGGTTAGTTCATCTTACCCTTAGCCTTCTTTTTCTCAGTTGATAGTTGACAGAAAATATAATTTTTATTTTTATAGTTTTTAGACAAGCGTAAGAGACTTTGTTTTCTTGATTTCCAGTGGGTGTCTTTACTCTGACTCTTTGTGATCTGTGCTTTAATCCATAATTTTTTTTTCTTGGTTTTGTTCTTGTCAGTAGTTTCCCTTTGTTTCTTTACTAGCACTTAAATAAAAAAAGAAAATCTCTCTTTTCATTTTCTTCTTTGTTTGAAGAGTGTGTTTCTACATCATTAGCTAGGGAGAAGTCCTTCATTTCGTAAGTTTTTTGCAGTGCATTTAGAGCATAAGTAGCTCATAGTCGAGTGAAATTTCTTTAAGTTTGCTGTATGAAATCTTAGAAAAATTAAAAATAAAAAGAAATCTTTCTTTGTGAAAAGTTGTTGAAATTTTGCATTTAGTAAAAGTCTTTTGTTTCAATCTTTTTTCATTCGTTTTTTCTTTTGTCTTTACACATCATCAGTTTCACCCTCTTACCCTTTGATGTAAGAAAATACCATAAAAGCAACGCTAATTTAAAATCTATTAGACTTTTTGTTTGTAGGGTTCACAAACTAGTTCAGGACTAGGGCCTTGGATTAGGTTGGAGAGGAAACTCTCCAAGGCCATTCAAAACCAAACATTGGAGTCTGCAATAGGGAGTGTCTAAGTCTAGTTTCATGGAAGTTATCCAAGACCCCCCTCTAACACATGGGATAAACACGAGGTCGCATGTGGAAAGGTAGTAGAGATAACCCCTCCAAAGCGAGAGCAATCGTAGTGGAGAACACATATCGAGGGCTTGTTTTGGGATTCCGTCGTTTGCATTTGCCACAGGGCTTTGTGGGTCTCAAATCCATTCGAGGTCCTCAGTTGTATTTCAGACCATTTTCTCTCAATACCCTTGATAGGTTTCAGGCTTGATACCCTACTCATTTTGGTCTACCTGACTTTCGACTGTACCCACCTGGTGACTGTTCGCGTGCTGGCAACCTAGTTGCCAATCTTTGTAGGGACATACATAGGTGACTACGAGGGTATACTGTGGTACCTAGGATAGAAATCAGGCCACGCTTTGTAAAGTATACCTGGAGGGTGCTTTTTTGTTCAAGTTGCACTTGCACCAGTAAGTTGCTCTAGTGTTGGTTGTTGTAACGGTTCTTCCAAATAGTTTAGTGATTGCTTGTCTTATCTCTTAGGGGCTTCTTTTTAGTGTGTGTTACTTTTTGAACATGTAGAATACCTTAGTGTGTCTTGGATCTTCTCACACAGTGGAGGATCCCAAGCTCCACCGGTCACGAAGGCTTCTGGGCCTGCTGTCGGTTACACTGGAGCCACCCCCGCCACCGTTAAGGCAGAAGCTAGACCAACAAGGGTCTTTCGAGGCGACCGGGTTACAAACCTTTGTGTCTGAACAACTCCCGAAGGAATCAACCACCGCTCTTGGCTCAGTTGAAACCCCAACCACTGATACCTAGCCACAGGTTATTGTACCAATCCAATTTTACGAATGCCTGTCAGTGCCTCACACAACTATGGAAACAAACGTTGTTACTTCTTCTGGGAATTCTTCCATTCCCACCATAGTTTCTACCAAAGGAGAATCATCTCCTAACTTACCATCATCGGTTTGAGCCACCATGGTCTCGGCCACAACTACGTCACACAGTGGACTGGACCCGTCTATGGCGGCGACCACAACCCCCTTCACACCTAGTGTGACAGGCCCTCCATTCTCATACGGTATGAGTAGTTCAGGTACAAGTCATGCACTCACTTACTCCACTTTACAAACTTTGGGTCTGGGGCCAAGGAGCTCTAACACACCTCTACAAGGTCAACTTGGGGGCACTCCTGTCCCTTTTAATGTTTTTCCTTACGCCGGAGGTCGTATCCCTCCTTCGAGCCCTTCGCTTGGTGGTCTGCATCAGTAGTCTGTCGCGCAGCCTACACACACTAGTTTATTTGGAGCCAGGAGTCAAGGAACACCTACGCATAGTATGTCAGTCAGTTCGTCATCGTTTGTTTGGAATGAGATGTTTGGTAACAACACTTTCTCATCCACCACTTTCCCATCTGGGGGAAATCCCATTTTTGGACAGTCTACTTCGACGCAGGGTACTATTCCTACACCGAGGGCACATATAGCAGGACCTTGGAACTCAGGACAAGGATCTATTCCCTCATCTGGAATTTCATTCTGGGGTAATTCTTTCCACAGTCAATGGAACCCTGGACAGACTACTATGCCTCTCCCATCAGGACCGGCATGGGGTAATCCTTCCCAAAGTCCTTTGAACACGACGCATGCCCAACACCCTATGTCCTTTATGCGAAATCAGCCAATGATGTCTCCACAGATGCAAAATCCTTATGATGGTCAGGGCCATGGCTTCTACCAGAATCTAGGCCAGCAGCCAAACTTTTCCTGACAACCTGGTGCCAGTCAAACTCCAGGACCCTTCTTCCCAGGTTGTCAGCAGCAACCCAAACTACCATTCCTGGCGACATTACACTTGCCAGATTTGACAAGGTTGTTAAATGATCCTATTTGTCATGATCCACATTGGCCTCCTATGCCAACAAAGTTTCCTTTGGACATTCCAAAGTTCAAGTCCAAGCCTAACGAAGATCTAGGTGATCATGTGACTACCTTCCATCTTTGGTGTTCATCTAACTCATTGAAAGATGACTCCGTACAGTTGTGATTATTTCAACGCACTCTTATCGGGAGTTCCGCGAAATGGTACATCGAGCTCAATCGCTCCAGATACTCTTCTTTTGGAGAACTGACGATGGCCTTCCTTAACCATTTCTAGTTACCTATGAGATACGACGATGGCACAGAGCTGCTCGCCAATTTCGAACAGACAACAGCGGACCATATCTCTGATCATATCCGAGAGTGGAGACGCTGGAAGAGTCTAATCAAAGTACCAGTCCCACCAGCATTCCTGCTTGAGTGGTTCCTTAAGTCTCTAGTCCCACAATTATCCAAAGACGTCGTGACTTCCAGAGTTTTCTGCAAAGAAGATACCATCATGAGGGCTCAATAGTTTGCGCTCATCTTTTCTCAATCTGGTTTATTATACAACATCCTGCCAGATGCACCATGATCAATACTGGATAAAACTAGATAGAGAGCTAGACCACATGCCGATGTTATTGTTGGTTCATCACAAACCAAGCCTGCTGAGCAATTGACAAAAAAATTGCAACAGTTATCTATACAACACTCAGCGGCCAGCCAGACTATTGCTTTGGCTGCTCCTCCTACACAAACGTTGGAAGTACACTCCATGCAGTCAACTAACCCAAAGGCCACCCAGTAGCCTGAAGGGAAGAAAAAACAATGAAAGAAGGGTAAGGGGGATAAAACACCCACTGATAATGCTGGTGGGGTCACCACAAAAAAATGGAAGGCGAGGTATCCATGCAACTTGTGTGCGGAAGACCACCCGACCCATCTTTTTCCTCGATTTGCAGAGGCCCAAACGTTTGTCACACAGCAATAGCAGGAAGTGTTGACTAATCCCTTTCAACATGGGCAAAATTTAACTCAAGCCTCTACAAGTGCTGAAGGGGGTAGCCAAGAAACCTTCCCTCCTCCAAACAATCCCTCATCTGCGAACGTATATATGGTTAAGGGTGATGATTTCATAATGACTAGAGCACATGGTTATAGTAAACCAAGCGCTTCTGAGAAGGGTAAACAAGATGAACTCCCATCTCTTCCTCTACATATCAAGAAGACGTTGGGAGAAACAATGACACTCATTCCAAAGGGTGCATTTAAGAAAGTTTCTCACAACCCAAATACAAGGGCCGCTCAGAATTACTGTCTGGTGGAGGATTTATCACAAACCCCTTGTGCGATGTCTGCTTTGGAGGTCCTCCAAAGTTGCCCTACTCAGAGGAAAGCCTTGTTAACTTCTTTGGGCTCTACTGAGACTTGTAATCTAGGTACCATCATGTTAGATACAACCAACTTAAAACCTTGTCTTCCTTACCACGTAGCATTTCAGATAGTAGTGGCTCATCCCATGAAAAATTTTACACAGAATATCTTCCGCACAGTGGTTGACGAGGGTGCCTCGACATCCATTATTTCGTTAACATGTTGGAAGGCCATTGGCCAACCCGCTTTCTCTCCATCACCTACTCTCCTCACTTCTTTCGACGGTAATTTTTTCTGACCACATGGCATCGTTCCTTGTTTCCCTGTACAGTTAGGAGGGAAGACTGTGTGTGTCGAAGTAGAGGTAGTCGATGCTCCCCTCGACTATAATCTCTTGTTAGGATGAAGTTGGACATATGTTATGTAAGATGTGGTTGCTACAGTTTTTCGAGTCTTGTTGTTTCCACATGAGGGTCGGATAGTGACCATCGATCAATTGTCCTTCTCTAGATCTGACCCAACTTTGGGGGCATCCATGGTCCCCATGATTGATAATCCTCAACTAGGTATCATTAACGTAGGAGTTGGTTTGTGCCCGTCCTTGATGGGTACCTTCGATTACCCACCTCCTCACGATGACATCAAATTTATATCTAATCACCATAAGGTTGAGATTTTTTAAGTTTCATCATTCCGCATGACTTACTTTGAGGATCCTTGGATTCTTCCTTCCCCATCAACCATGATGGATGCGACAGGGCACTCAGGCATGTCCATTCCCTTGTCGGCCGCTGAAGTAGCGTACTCTTTAGTCCAGTAAGCTTCAGCTAACCCTAATCTGACTCCCGCACAAGAGTTATATCCACTTCTAGAGCCTATTTGGGTTCAGGGTTCTCTTGCTAACTTCGATTTGTTAGAGTTAGTCTTGCCTTCTGACGAAGCAGTAATCGAAGCAATGACTAGTCTGGACAAACCTTGGGAAGATATTCATCACAGATCCTACTTTCTCCCAAAGTTAAGCCGAATCGAAGCAGGAGAATTCACCATTACCATGACGGGAGATCAGCCATGTCCTATTAACCTCTTAGCTACACAGGAAATTTATGCTGAGGGGAATATGGTGACTATCACTGAAACCATACCCATCAACATCTCCCGAAACCCTGGTGTCATGGAGAATGTCTTCGTCAGAGAAGATTGTTCCCCCGAAGAGATTCAAATTTACATGGATCTTTTCAAAGAATTTCGCGACGTTTTTGCCTTGTCTTATGAGGAAATGCCAGGTATCGATCAGAAAATAGTTGAACATGAAATCACAACGTATCCTGATGCCAAGCCTGTTCGACAAAAACTTTGTCTAGTTAATCCTAAGAAAGTAGCAGCCATCAAGATTGAGGTTAAGAAATTTCTCAAGGAAGGTTTCATTTATCCTATTCATTTGACTCAATGGGTGTCAAACCCCGTGCCGGTCAATAAAAAACAAGGCACGATTCGTGTATGTACTGATTTCCATGATTTGAACAAGGCATGTCCCAAAGATAATTTTCCAACACCATTCATCGACCAGATCATTGATGAATGTGTTGGTTGTGAAGCCTTTTCATTCATCCTGCCGGACGCACCACGATCGATACTGGATAAAACTAGACAGAGAGCTAGACCACATGCCAATGGTATTGTTGGTTCAGCACAAACCAAGCCTACTGAGCAATTGACAAAGAAATTGCAACAGTTATCTATACAACACTCAGCAGCCAGCCAGACTATTGCTTTGGTTGCTCCTGCACAAACGTTGGAAGTACACTTCGTGCAGTCGACTAACCCAAAGGCCACCTAGTAGCCTAAAGGGAAGAAAAAACAATGAAAGAAGGGTAAGGGGGATTAAAAACCCACTGATAATTTTGGTGGGTACACCATGAAAAAATGGAAGGTGAGGTATCCATGCAACTTGTGTGCAGAAGACCACCCGACCCATCTTTGTCCTCGACTTGCAGAGGCCCAAAAGTTTGTCACACAGCAACAGGAGGCAGTGTTGACTAATCCCTTTCAACATGGGCAAAATTTAACTCAAGCCTCTACAAGTGCCGAAGGGGGCAGCCAAGAAACCTGCCCTCCTCCAAACAATCCCTCATCCATGAACGTATATATGGTTAAGGGTGATGCTTTCATAATGACTAGAGCGCACGGTTATAGTAAACCAAGCGCTTCTGAGAAGGGTAAGCAAGCTGAACTCCCATCTCTTCCTCTACAGATCAAGAAGACGTTGGGAGAAACAATGAAACTCATTCCAAAGGGTGCATTTAAGAAATCTTCTCACAACCCAAATGCAAGGGACGCCCAAAATTACTCTGTGGTGGAGGATTTATCACAAACCCCTTGTGCGATGTCTGCTTTGGAGGTCCTCCAAAGTTGCCCTGCTCAGAGGAAATCCTTGTTAACTGCTTTCGGCTCTACTGAGACTTGTAATCCGGGTACCATCATGTTAGATAAAACCAACTTAAAACCTCATCTTCCTTACCACGTAGCATTTCAGATAGTAGTGGCTCATCCCACGAAAACTTTTACACGGAATATATTCCGCACGGTGGTTGACGAGGGCACCTCGACATGCATTATTTCGTTAGCATGTTGGAAGGCCATTGGCCGGCCTGCTTTGTCTCCATCACCTACTCTCCTCACTTCTTTCGACGGTCGTTCTTTCCGACCACATGGCATCGTTCCTTCTTTCCCTATACAGTTAGGAGGGAAGACCATGTGTGTCGAAGTATAGGTAGTCGATGCTCACCTCGACTATAATCTCTTGTTAGGACGGAGTTGGACTTATGCTATGCAAGATGTGGTTGCTACAGTTTTCCGAGTCTTTTTGTTTCCACACGAGGGTCGGATAGTGACCATCGATCAATTGTCCTTCTCTAGACTTGACCCAGATTTGGGGGCATCCATGGTCCCCATGATTGATAATCCTCAACTAGGTGTCATTAACGTAGGAGTTGGTTTGTGCCTGTCCTTGATGGGTACCTTCGATTACCCACCTCCTCACGATGGCGTCAAATTTATATCTAGTCACCATAAGGTTGATATTTTTCAAGTTTCGGCGTTCCACACGACTTACTTTGAGGATCCTTGGATTCTTCCTTCCCCGTCAACCACGATGGATGAGACAGGGCACTCAGGCATGTCCATGCCTTTGTCGGCCACTGAAGTAGCGTACTCTTTAGTATAGCAAGCTTCAGCTAACCCTGATCCGACTCTCACACAAGAGTTAGATCCACTTCTAGAGCCTATTTGGGCTCAGGGTTCTCTTGCTAACGTCGATTTGTTAGAGTTAGTCTTGCCTTCTGACGAAGCAGTAATCGAAACAATGACTAGTCTGGACAAACCTTGGGAAGATATTCATCACAGATCATACTTTCTCCCAAATTTAAGCTGAATCGAAGCAGGAGAATTCACCGTTATCATGACGAGAGATCAGCCATGTCCTATTAACCTCTTAGCTACACAGGAAATTTATGCTGAGGGGAATATGGCGACTATCGTTGAAACCATACCCATCAACATCTCCTGAAACCCTGGTGTCATGGAGAATGTCTTCGTCAGAGAAGATTTTTCCCCCGAAGAGATCCGAATTTACACGGATCTTTTCAAAGAATTTCGCGATGTTTTTTCCTTGTCTTATGAGGAAATGCCAGGTATCGATCCGAAAATAGTTGAACATGAAATCACAATGTATCCTAATGCCAATCCTGTTCGACAAAAACTTTGTCCAGTTAATCCTAACAAAGCAGTAGCCATCAAGATTGAGGTTGAGAAATTGCTCAAGGCAGGTTTCATTTATCCTATTCATTTGACTCAATGGGTGTCAAACCCCGTGCCGGTCAATAAAAAAAAGGCATGATTCGTGTATGTACCGATTTCCGTGATTTGAAAAAGGCATGTCCCAAAGATAATTTTCCAACACCATTTATCAACCAGATCATTGATGAATGTGTTGGTTGTGAAGCATTTTCGTTCATGGATGGTTTTTCGGGATATAATCAAATCCATATTAAACCTAAAGACCAACACAAAATGACATTTATTTGTTCGTGGGGTACATTCGCATATCGTAAGATTCCTTTTGGCCTTAAAAATGTTGGAGCCACTTTCCAGCGGGCCATGTCTTTTGTGTTTCATGGCCTCAAGCATATAGTCGAGGCCTATCTAGATGATTTAGCATCTCGTTCTCGCAAGCGAACGGATCATTCCACGCACCTTCAACTAATCTTCTAACACTATCGCTACTTAAGGATTCACTTGAATCCAGACAAGTGCAACTTCTGCATAACGTGACATTTGTTAGGTTTTATCGTATCAACAACAGGGATCATGGTCGATCCTCTTAAGGTGGAGGCAATAATCCAATTGGCCCCCCCATGAACAATATTACAACTTCAGTGTCTACAAGGCAAGGCGAACTTCTTACGACGCTTCATCGCAACTATGCCGAAATCACCAAGGGCTTTATGCATTTTCTAAAGAAAGACATTCCTTTTTTCTAGGACGAAGCCTCTCAACGCTCTTTCGAAGCATTAAAACACACCCTCACAACCACACCTCTGCTACGACCACCTAATTATAACAAAGATTTCTTATTATATCTGGCTGCCACAGAGTCAACCATAGGCATGGTTTTAGTTCAGGAAGACGATTCGTTTTCAGAATACGTGATCTATTACCTGAGCCGAGGCCCCATAGGACCGGAACTTAATTATTCCCATCTCAAAAAACTTGCGTTGGCAGCAGTTCATGTTGTTCAACGGTTGCGTCACTATGTTTTGTTTCACAAGACCACCGTCGTTGTTGTCGTGAATCCATTCCAGTACATGTTGACACGACGAATTATAGGTGGAAAAATCAGTAGGTGGATGGTCATCCTCCAAGAATTTGACTTAGACTTCATTTCAGCAAAGTTCAAGAAGTCATTGGTCTTCGTAGAACTTATTTCCGAGCTTTCGGTTGAGTCAGGTGACGTTGTGCCTGAGGAATTGCCTATCCGGGGGGATATGTTTTTGATTGAATCTCAGACCCCTGGTATGGAGATATACTTATCTATCTCCAGACTTTGAACTGCCCCACCTCTGCTTCTTGTGACGAGCATCGGCAAACATGGATGATTTTATGGGCTAAATTTCGCTCATGGGCTAATTTTCCATGGTTTTTCCAAAAACGAGATTCTCTATTTTAAAAATGATTCACCCAAATTCTATAGGATAAAATTATTTTACCTTAAAAATTGCCAATTTTTTTATAAAAAATATAAAAAATACTTAGAAATTTGAATATTTTTTAAAAAATATCGCCAAACATTTATAGTTGACATATGAAGGATTATTAATATTCACCAAGGTTTCTACATTTTAACATAAATTTCCATCCTTAAAATCATCCTTGTCGGCGGATATGTCATCAGGCTAAGAATTATCTCATACTCGATGATATGTTGTATCGGAGAGGTGTAGATTGCATCTTGTGTCGATGTCTCACTCATGAGGAGGCCATCATAGTGCTAAACGATTTCCATACTGGAGCGTGTGGCGGTCACTTATCTGGGTTGGCAACATCCCAAAAGATTTTACGAGTAGGGTACTTTTGGCCCACACTTATGAAAGATTGTATCGAATCGGTCATGAAGTGCCATCTGTGCCAAATCTTTTCTCAGAAAATGAGGGCACATCCTTCTCCTATGTTTCATGTCATCACAGTTGGTCCCTTCACTCAGTGGGGGATTGATTACCCTACATGCAACCCCCCGTCAGCAAGGGGGCACCGCTATATCATCGTAGCTGTCGACTACTTCACTAAGTGGGTTAAGGCTATGCCAATGTTTAAAGATGATGGAGAGACTGCAACTCTTTTCTTATTCAACCAAATCATAGCAATGTTCGGAGTCCCGAGAGAGATTGTCATTGACCATGGAAGTCACTTTCAAAACCAAATGATGATTGAATTAACATCAAATCTTGGGTTACGACAAGAACATTCATCACCTTACTACCCCCAAGCCAATGGGTAGGTGGAAGCTGTAAACAAAACTCTTAAGATGATTATACAATGAACTATCAACTCAGCTAAGTCAAATTGGCATTTGATGTTATACTCGGCATTATGGTCTTACCGAACATCTGTTAAGACTGTAAGCGGTTTCTCACCTTTTCAACTTGTTTATGGGCTGGAGGCAGTCTTGCCCATAGAATGTCAAATCCCCTCTCTGAAATTGGCAGTACAGTTATTGCCAGGCAATTCTCCACTTGAAGAACGGTTAGTATACCTTGAGAAACTTGATGAGAAGCATCGCGATGCGGCCCTGGCTAACGAGGCTCACAAACATAAGGTCAAGTGTAAATATGATAGGTCCGTTCGTCCTCAGATTTTCTCTGAAGGTGACCTTGTCCTAGTCTATGACCAAGACAAGGACCCCCTGGGGGAAGGAAATTTTAAACCCATGTGGTTCAGACCCTTCATTATCAAAGAGGTTTTAAAAAAGGGCACTTATCGTTTGGTTGATTTTGAAGGGAATGTGTTGGCAGAGCCTAGAAATGGGCTCTACCTCAAGAAGTATTACTCATAGATAGGTCACTGTGGGTAACTTTTTGTAACATATGTATAGTCTTTGTACTATTACTTTTTAAGTTTCTTTTAAAGTGTTATGGACATGTCATTGATGTTATCTTTCATCAATATGGTAGATGTCAAGTGAGTCTGGAGTGTTCATTGGGTATGCAGATGGTGCTAGTCGACACACGCAGAGGCTTTCCTTCGCAGCCTGGGTAATATTTACACCTCAGGGTCAGTTGTTATCTTCTGGAGGTATATGCTTAGGTGATACCACAAATAATGTCATCGAGTATAGTGCAGTTATTGAGTTGCTTCACGACACCTTGTCATTGGGTATATCTCATCTTTGGGTCTATCTTGATTCTCAACTGGTTGTGTCACAGCTAAACAGAGTATACCGGGTTCATGATCCAACTTTACACCGACGATTCCTTAGGGTACATCTCTTAGAACGAAACTTTTATTATATTACATATTTTCATGTTCCTAGGAGATTAAACCAAATTACAGATACTCTAGCTAATCCAATTTTAGATTGGCATCTTGCCCACATATAAAAAAAACATGGACATAAACATGTAAATACATTTTTGCACACATAATCCATAAGACACAAAAAAGATAAAAAAAAAAAACCATATATAAACATCATACAATACTCAGAGTACATAGATGGACGCAAGCGCCTAAAAAATGGGAACAATAATGAGTCACCGGGCTTATGCCCTTAAAAATATATATATACAAAGAGGTGCTCGTGGCACATAAAATGTCTAAAGTCTGTTCAAGGCCTATGGGTCCTGTTATAATCATCTACAGCATGGGCTAAACGCCTAAACAATCGGACCCATGTCCGAGGTGCCCCCACAACATGAGGCTGCATGGATGGCGGAAGGTCCTCCATCTCTACCATCGGGACTATGCGAGTGATCACAGTGAAGTTCCGCTCAATTCACCTAAGGACCCTCTTGGCCTCTTCTACTGGGAGATTCCCTGCTACTGCTTCTCCCCCATTTGCGGTAGCCACGGCTTCTGGCTGTGGGTGACACCTGTTTCATGCATAGTCGGTAGGTCACACAGGTCCCACATCTACATACAACAAATGTTTACCCATCAAATACTCTGGTATACAAAAAAAATGATATATATAACAAAAAGACATAAAAATTACATATGCAAACAAAAAAAACTACAAAGGTGGAGACTTACCCATCTCCCCTCGCTCCTCACCAAGAGGCACGGGTATCTCTGGATCTCTAGAGAAATCTATCCCTGCATATAGGTAGTCCTCGATAACAGTGATCTGTCATGATAGCCAAGCAAATAAGTTGTCGTCGAAGGACTCAACGGTCCTTCCACCACCTTGTCGCGACAGTAACACTGCCCATCTAAACACTGCAGAGAAAGAGGCCAGATGTCCTCGTACTACAACTCGAGGACTGAAACTCAGAACTCTCTAAAAAACGAACGAGCACAAGATGGTCCCGAGCCTGAAGTTCCTCTATGTCCGCTGTCGGCAATCTGTCAATTGCCTCTTCATACACTCCAGCAGTGTGGTACTCCAATCAAAGATTTGTGCATTCATGCACTGAATGGCATAGTTCATCTGTGCGCGCGAAGCCTGATGCACGACTGCTGAGCCGATAATCCACCCAATCAGTAACAAGATAGTCTGTAGTGCTAAGTTGGTAATCTTTCTAATGGGTACCTGGGAACCCGCATGTTCGGTCCCAGCCTCACAGTGCTCAGCTATCAACTCTGAGATCTTACTCAGCCCCACAGGAAAAGTCTGGAAGTTGAACGGTTACCCTCTCCTTGAGAGGGCAGTTAGAAAGTAAATGTCCTTGGTGGTGGGAACCAATGATTGCCCCTATAGCATAAAGGCCTCTGCATCAGGATGCCAGTAATCAATCAAGGCATTCAATAGCCTTGGTTACGCGTGCATAAACGGACATAGGAAGAATTTGAGTAAACCGCATTGCATTAATATGGCCACAACATTCAGATCTGCAGCAACCAACTCACTAATTCCCTCATGCTCTCTCTCCCTCGACTGGACATACATCCTTCCAACACAACAAAGTAAAGGAGGGTCAATACTTCTTTTTAGCTTGATTTTCCATCAATAAGGGGGGTACACACGAGCTATATAGGTGACAGTCGCGTGTACATGCGAGCAAACTTTACTCTGCTCGCGTGTACCTAGGGCCAACCTTTTTAAGGTCGACGCCCACCCAAAAAATACACTAAATGACTAAATTGAAGAATTGAATAACTAGATAAGGAAGTTTGTACTCACCTGGTCCAAGTATAAGTTTGTTTCGTCCACTGTAGCTCCCGGAATCACTATCTTTGGCAAAAGGGGTCTTTTTGGCTCCAGAGTCAATTTCCAAATCAGCAATGGTGATAATGAGTTGCCAACTTCTATTTATAGACTTTTTGGCCTTTTTTTGTCACTTTTTTGGCCCCCCTTATTAGTTTCTTTATACCAAAAACCATTTAGAGTGATCCAGGAGTTATATGGGAGGGATTTGATCAGGTATTGGGACAAAAAAATTTTGAGTTTCGAAAAAATATTGACGGTCCATAATTTATTTATTTTTCAAAAATCCACTTGAGCATATAGGTTAGGATACCACCCCAACTTTTGCATATCGTTGCCTTTTTCTTATGCTATAGGATCAATCCCATCATCTTGTGACATGGAACCATCATATCTGCTCTAGGAGTGTCGCGATTTGGTGGTAGAGCTTACCAGAACATGGATTCCCTAGGTAGGTCCTGGTTGCATTATGGTGTCCATGCCGTTTCTAAAAACACTGTAGGCTCAGGAGTCCGTATAGTCTTTCCTGAATATGAGTTTGAGCCTCATTTGCATGATTCCTTTTCACTCTTTGTCTCACCCTCAGGACTCCCAAAAACTAATGGGTCTCCTTTTCAGCCCTTTTCAGACCCTCTAAAAATGAAAAGATTGTCGAGCGATCTTGTGACCTTTCACCCTCATTAAACTGAAATTTGAAGTCACGTCTGTCTGGTGGTAGTTTACCCCTTTTTCGGTCTAGACGGACAATTGTACGAACAAAGGTATACTCTATCGAATTATCATTCTTTAGAAGAGTATCCTCAGGTATAATTTTACTTCTTTTTCGGGTCTAAGGGACTAAATTTACGAAAAAGAAACCCCCACGGAATCCATAGTTAAGCTCTTTTCAGACTCCCTAAAATTGAAAAGATCGTCGAGTGACCTTATTATTTCACACTCATTAAATTGGTCCAGAAGAATATTCCTGACAGAGTCCATAGTTAAGCTTTTTTCAGACTCCTTAAAAGTGAAAAAATAGCCGAGTGACCTTGTCCTTGTCACAATTGTTAAAATGGTTTTGAATTGACATCTAATCGGTGCTAGTTTATCCCTTTTTCGAACTGACTAGACTATTGTCGAAAAAGGTACCCCAGCGGAGTCTCATTTTATGCTTTTTCAGGCTCTCTAAACATGAAAAACCACCGATCTTACCTTCTCTGGGCTCATTAAACTTACATCAAAGGACATTACCATTATGTGTTCTATCAACCACTTTTGCATACCTTATCCACCAGCCTTGTGACAGTTTGCTTCTGTGTCTTAACACCTTTGGCTGCCGGAGGATTTTTTCCGAGTATCATTTTACTAGAACATCAGTCTTGTCCTTGTGCCTCGAACTTATATCTTTGCAGTACTCGTTCCTCCATTGTAACGTAATATTCCTTTATTCTTTTTCAAAAATTATCAAAAAGAACAAAAAAATCAAATATACCCCAAAAAAGAGGATGGGAAAAGTATTTTCTTTATTCGCAGCATAATGAGTCACCCTTGGATAAAGCACATATGTCTGTTTGATCATCAGACTATGGGATGTAGTATGACCTTAGGAATCTTTTCTCGCTATATAGAGTTGTGTCCTCTACCATTTGGTTACTCTTCCAAACATATGGAGAGTTTGCGTTGCCTCCTGCTTCGTAGACTTATGATTAACATATATGTTGTTTGAGTCTTATTACTTGTCGTGCTATTATCAAAGGGAAGTTTTTCACTAAGCCTGAGTCAGCCCCTCTACAATATGTCTCTTGTCCACATACCCGGCCATCCTGAACGTCCAATCAAGTCCTTGTTCGAAATCACTAAAGCCTTTAGTATGATCATCAAGATGATCAAGTCCATAACCGACGAGCCGTCGAAGACCTTTCGGTAGTGCATTCGTACACTCATATTACACTCCTACATGAGTTTTAGAACATTTTGAATTTGTTGCTCGAGCTCTGAAGTACAACCATCAGGCCGAATCAACTTCTGGAAGATGGGTACTCTATGTGTATATCTTTGTGATTTTGAGATGTAGATCCGCTGTGTATTATTCGAGGCTACTCTTTATAGTTATTTGACATGGATCTACAGTGTATTTGATTGGTAGTCATGGTTCTATTTTATCCCGAGCATGGGTATGCCCGCCTCGGTGAGACATTTGTTATTTTGCATACGACACCCCCTGGTTCCTAATCCTTGGGCTCACTCGTTCTGCACATCAGTAAAGATTGGTAATGTATTTCAACCATCGGATGCTCTTCTGACCTCACACATTAGGAGGCATCTTTTATAACCCTAAATTGCACCACACATGCTTACCTAGCATCAGGCCAACTCATATCCCTTCTTTGCCAAAACTCTACTGAACAACTCTTTGAAAATCCTCTTGTGTCAAGGCCCATGTGCCCTAACCCATTACTGCATGCGTATGCACGCTGGCTGACCCACTACAGCCCGCGTGTACCTAACAAAGCACGAAAAAAGGAAAGTTGCCGATGGAACAAAAAGCTATGGGTCATTTAACTGAAACTCCCGACCATGCATGGACGAGGGTTCGTCCAAAACCCTAGCTCCTTCTAGCCTATAAAAGAAGGGGTAGGGGTACCATTTGGAGGAGGAAAAAATATAGCAAAGAAACTCTGCCCATTTACGTAATCCATTGTCCCAACCCTTTAGCCTTTCCTCATGCCAAAGGAGATTTAACGCAAAGCAGTTGGAGGACAGAAGAAGAGGAGCCCACGATCAGGATCAAGGAGTCGTGGCCGGTCTCGACTTTGATTGTAAGTTGATTCATTTTTCAAGTAATAAAAGAATACTTTTCCCATCCCAATGCATGATTTATCTGTGGTTTGGTTAATTTATGCTTAATTTCTAACCCTCAAGAAGAGAAGTAGCATGCATGCATATTTGTTCTTTGTCTTGATTGCAGGTTATCTATGGAAGGAGCAGTGCAAGCAAGCGGCCAAAGCGCAACGGAGGATCTACACCGAATTCTAGTAACAAGGTTAGTATTCCCTTTCCATGCATGTACTGTGAAAGAGGGGTTTAAGTTTTGGGTGGTAGGTTAAAAAGTAATTTCTTTACGGTCAAAATCTACATGCAAGTTTGACCCTAGTTTGCTAGTCTGTAAGGTATTTTTCCCAACAACAGTGTCACCATGGGGTGCATCGGTTATTTTCATACGAAAGAAGGATAGATCGTGGAGGCTTTGCATTGACTACCGTCAATTGAACAAGGCCACGATCAAGAATAAATATCCCTTGCCGAGAATTGATGATTTTTTAGATCAAATGAAGGGTGTGACGGTGTTCTCCAAGATTGATTTTCAATCAAGGTATCACCAGTTGCGGATCAAGGAGGATGAATTACCTAAGACCGATTTTAAGACGAGGTTTGGACATTACAAGTTTATTGTTTTACCATTTGGACTGACAAACACCCCAGGTGTATTTATGAGTTTGATGAACGGGGTGTTCCGCGAGTACTTGGACAAGTTCGTCCAAGTGTTCATTGACGATATTTTGATTTACTCTCGTACGACGGAGGAGCATGAAGAACACTTGCGCTTGGTACTACAGTGTCTGGGAGAGTACAAATTGTATGGGAAGTTGTCCAAATGCTCATTTTATCAACAAAAGATTCACTACTTAGGGCATGTCATCTCCGGCGAAGGTATCACCGTGGATCCAGCCAAAGTCGAGGATATTATGGAATGGCCTACACCAACGAATGTCATGAAAGTGCATAGCATTATGGGTTTAGTAGGATAATATCGACGGTTTGTCGAGGGATTTTCGAAGATAGAAAATCCGATCACGGAATTGCAGAAGAAAAACAAGAAGTTTGTTTGGACCGAGAAATGCACAGAAGCATTTCGGAGGGTTAAGGAGTTACTGAAAACAACGCCGATACTAAAGGTCCCTGACATGGATGCGGACTTCTTGGTGTGAACTGACGCATCCAAGGAAGGTTTAGGTGGAGTCTTGATGCAAGATAGACGAGTGATTGCTTACATTTTGATGAAACTGAGAAGGCATGAGGAGAATTATGCGATGCATGATTTGGAGTTATTAGCCATAGTGTATGCCTTGAAGGTTTGGAGACACTACCATGTTGGATGACAATTTGAACTAAAGATTGATCATTGTGGACTACAACACATTTTTACGCAAAGTGACCTGAATACGCGACAATGGCGTTGGTCGGAATTGCTTAGCGAGAACGACTTTGAGATTACTTACATACAGGGAACAGTGAACCAAGTGGAAAATGCTTTGAGTCGGAGGCCACACATCTTTTCGATGTTTCCTCTTCAGAAGAATCTACATGAAAAGATTCTAACTTTACAGCATCACAATGACTGGTACAAAGAGGTCAAGGGGTTTATCGGACAAAACACAATGATGGTACCATGATATGAGGGATTTTCATTTGATGGCAATGGGTTGTTGAGGTTTAAAAGTTGGATTTATGTACCGCCAAACGACGAATTGAGGATATTGATCCCGAGCGAGGCTCATAGAGAAGTTTACATGGCTCACCTGGGAGTCACGAAGATGAGGGCAAACCTTAAACCCTTATTCTTCTGGAAAGGAATGAAGGTCGACATAGTCAACTATGTGGCCAAATGTCTAGAGTGTTAGTAGGTACAGGCTGAAAATAGACACCGAACAGGATTAATTCAACCACATGCCATCCCGAAATCGAAATGGGAGGTTATTTCGATGGATTTTATTGTTGGGTTGCCACTGACGACAAGGAGACATGACTCGATTTCGTAGTAGTAGACACTCTGACGAAGAGTGCTCACTTTATTCCTGTGCATACGACATATTAGGCACCTAACATAGCTAGAGTTTTCATCACTGAGATTGTGAGGCTGCATGGCATGCCTAAGAGGATTATATCCGATCGAGGACTGGTGTTTACTAGACGATTTTGGACGAACTTCCAAGAGGACTTTGGAACCCAACTTAACTTTAGTAATGTGTATCACCCAGAGACTGACGGATAGACCGAATGGACTAACCAGACCTTGGAGGACATGTTGCGCATGTATGTGATGGACCAACAAAAGCGTTGGGAAGAATTCTTGCCTCTAGTAGAGTTCGCTTACAACAATAGTTAGCAGAGCACCATTAAAATGGTGCCTTTTGAGTTTCTTTATGGGCGAATGTGTCAGACGCCCTTGAGTTGGGATTGGCATGAGGATAGGGTCCTGGTGGGACCAGAAGTGATCCAAGCAATGGAAGAGAAAATGAAAACTATAAAACAAAGGATTAAAGAAGCACAGGATCGACAGAAGAGTTATGTCGATGCGCACCGAGTCGAAAGTAGTTACGAGGTCGGCGATCAAGTCTTCTTGCACGTTAAACCACATAAGAGTTTGATCAAGTTTGAAAAGGGAGCTAAACTCTCTCCTAGGTTCATGGGACCTTTCAAGATTGTGGAGAGAAAGGGGCCCGTGGCCTATCGACTAGCCTTGCCTGATTCCTTGAGGCATATGCACGATGTTTTTCATGTATCTGTTTAGAGACATTATATTGGTGATCCTACACATGTGATTGACATGAGCTCCTTGTAGGTATCGGATGAGGTAGCGCTCACGGCTGAGCTAGTCTACATCTTAGATCATCGCATTTGGCAGTTACGATGTCAAATGGTAGACTAGGTCAACGTCCAGTGGGACAATTATAGTCCACACTCGACGACCTGGGAGGACGCATATGATATGCGCCAACAATTTCAATTTTTGTTTGATAGATAGACATATCATACTGTGATACACTTATTTCAACATTTATACTATCAAACTTCCGGACGAAGTTTAGACCAAGAGGGGGTGTATGTAACATCCCACTCTGGCACACTCAGAAAACTTATTCTTTGAGGACACTTGCTCGCAAGTGATCCAGACTATTATGATATTAAAAGATTTATCCTTGATTATGATGTGTTATGATAGATGACATGATGTTTTACTGCATTGACATAGACATGTGCTATTGACTCGGTGTTACTGAGTGTGCAGGGTTTTGGACCTTGAGGATGCATAAGTATCGACAACACCCTTGGACATCGGATCAAGTCAGGGAGTGTGCTATTGCAGTTTGATTGTTTACTGTGATTTTAGTACATTTGATTAGATGATATGATCTGGGTATGTCTGACATGATTGTTGATGATGCACGCTGACGATAGCTTGCCGACCAAACTCACATATGGAGTAAAGGGGCCACACACACACGACTACCAGAGAGGCTAGTGGAGAGGTGTGGACAGTAGCCCTGCCACAACCTACTAGCACTCACACCATCGCTCAAACTGTAGGTTAATGATTACCTAGTTCGAGAGGACCCACGATGCTGCGGGGGTAGACTACGACAGTCGCTCGCGATGATTCTAAGGGTTGTGCAATAAGGTGGGGGCCTTATTCCTTAGAAGCCCTTAGTCTCCCACAAGTTCACCTGGTGGAGTGTTGACTCCAGGGGTTATTGATGTCTACCAATCATTCAAGAGGCGAGTGGCACCCTTGGAGCACATGGTACATCCTGAAGGGCACGTCACGCAAATGAAACACTAGACATGAGTGGCACCCTTGGAGCACGTAGTGTGTTTTGAAGGGCACGTCGCGATGATGATAATAAAGGAACAAACCTAGATGGCCCTAATACATTTAATACGTTAAGAATTCTTAAACAACTTCCCAAATTAAATGTCACCCAATTCAGAATCTAAGTTCCAAGTCAAAAACTTCTCTAGGGGTAAAATTTTGTCTACCCTTGAGAAAACATCTCTAAAAAATTAAAGTAGTAAAATTTAAAATAAAAACCCTTTAAGTAATAATTTTGGTCTTCATAAATTTTTGGGGTGAATGAAGAAAGTAAGAAATTAATTAAAAGCTATGAGTATAAAATATAAAGAGGAATTTAATTATTTTTAATTCTTGATAGTTTAAAAAGATGTTGAATTAACAATAAAAGGGAAAAAGGGGTTAAATTGCAACTACCGTTTTTAGCTCTAATAAAAAGGGGAAAGAGGGAAATTATAACATTTAGGAAACTATGGAATGGAGGTAACTTAAAAAGGGAAAGAGGGGAACTTATGGTAAAAAGTGAGGTCAACTTAGTAAAGAATCTGCAATTAAAAACCTGTTAAATTGAACTAAATTAGCAACTTCATTTTAGGGAAAGTATTTAAAACCTGTAAGGGAATCTAGGGACACCTAGGAGTAAAAATAGGAGTAACTCGAGGTGGGTGAGGGAAATAAGACAAATTAATAAATTAAAGAAAATAGTTAATGGAGAAGCGTGGGGGATGGATGACACTTGTGCGAAGGAGAGTTTTTAGAAGATTTTTATTAAAACTTAAATTAAATGAGATTTAGGGAAAAATGGAAGTTCTAAAACTCTATAAAATAAAGGGAAGAGAAGGAAGAGGGGGATCGACTGTTAGTGTAACATTACGCTATCGGAATTGTGACTTGACTGATTACTTGTGGGGAGTTTGGATCTCCCAACTTGGATAGGAGTGGTAGCTCGGCCTTGCGAGGCGAGCTGGGAGCTAGACATACCATCTAGATAGTGTATGGCCCCTTTGTGGCTCAGGGGGATAAGGGGGAAGTAGAGTAACCCTAGCGTTGATTGGGAGGTACCGGTGAGGTCTCGACGGTCGACGAGCGGGAGCGGCATGGAGCGCACTGACGTCATTTGAGGCAGGCGATAAGGCAATGGTACACTCATTAATTTGTAGAGTAGAATGCATTAGTAACTTATGCTTGATCTATATGTGGATTGTAAATGGAAGATTTATGTCTTGAGCCCCTGCCCATTCATTGATTGCCTAAATATTTTGTGGTCAACATTCTGGTTTGGGTTTTACTTTTTCTTGGTTTGGATCCTTACGCCTCTGCATTACTCTTCATGGCTGTATATTACTGGATGTTGTATCTTCGCATTTAATATATTAATGTGTTATCACAACAATTTCCTTTATGAAAGAATATATTAGTGAACCATGATAGCTATTTCCCTAAGAGCTGAACTCGTTCTGTTAGTAATGGCGATTTTATATATTTGGGTCTGTCGGCAATTTATATTTTAAAAGACAATTTTTTATTTATATTTCAATGGCGAATTGCATTTTATATTTCAAATGGTGATGTGCTTCGCTGGTATGACAGCGATTTATATTTTTAAATAACAATTTCAGATTTTATAATTCAACAATGCATTTATACATTGTATTTCAAATAGCGAATCTGATTTCCATATTCCAATAGTGAATTGTATTTTTAGTGCAACAACTATTGTTTCGCTGGTATGGCAAGGACGGACATTTAAATGACAATGGTAGGATTCATGTTAAATGGAGAATTCATATTTTCAAATTGCATGTGGTGTTTCATTTCTCTGATATGTTGGCTTGCACCTTTCTGGATTTCGGCAATGGTTGATCTTAAACGATTGCTAGGATTCTTGCAAAATGCACTCAGATCCCGAAATCACCCACCTGTGCGACCCTTGTTGAGCTGCTTCCAAAAAAATTTAATTTTTGGATTGGTTAACATCCCTCCCAATGCAAATGGTGGATTCGTGATCGCTGAGTTGTAGACAAAATTTAATTCTGGAATAAAAACTGAGTGGTGTAACCCTTCTTTTAGTAGATGAATCCTTGCGCCCCACCTGTCTGCGTTTTCCCTTTGCATGGAGTTGCTACTCATTGCTTTCCTCTGTGTGTGGGTTGAAGGGAAGGGGTCCACAGTTTTATTTTTTTTAAATTGTTGAAGTGCAACGATTTTTTTTCCTGGTGTCAACCGAGTGTTACGCACGAATTCTGTCGTAATGGCCTTCCTGTGCGCCCTTTCAAGCCATTCCTTTGTTTTTTGGGTGACTACATTGGTTTAACTTCTTCCCAACCACGTGACACCTCTCCTTAAGTCCAACAACAATGCCTGACCGATGCGATACCTGGACATGTCTGCAACAGCCTCTGTTTAAGATTGGATACCAGATGACAGGGAATTAGCTGTCTACGGCGTGACTGGTAGAAATTTCACAGCAGGTTTTAAGGCAAGTTTTATGATAGCATTGATTATGGTAGAAATTTATGGCCAGTTATATGGAAGCGATGTTGATGACAATAGTTCTATTGCATTTTAGATTGAGCATTGCACAACTAGCCTTGAATTATGTTAATATTTGTCCAGACTTAGAATAGGGAAGGTTATGGCTTATAGTAAATTGAGTAGATCCATTTCTTTCTTCCTATTAACCACCGGATGTTATGTCATAGTAATAAATTTAATTTAAATAAAATCATGGCTGAATTCGGGTAGATGCATTTCATTCTTTTGTTTAGACACCGGATGCGATGTTATAGCATTATATTATTTTATTAAGATCGTCGTTGAGTCCGACATCATTGGCTCTTATACCGAACTGATGCATGAAATCTTTTGGGTTGGTGCAAGAGACTTCCTTATAAAAACATATTGAAAAATGTTAAAGTGTACCAAATTACATACTCTAGCCCACTCCAACCTTCTAAGGACGAGACATACCCTTAAATTTAATACTATCCACTATCATGTAGGTGAAATTGTGTTAGATAAATAATCTTATGTTTAATTGATTTTCCTGTCAAGCCCTAAATAATGAATTACTTAGATCTATCTCAAAACTCAAGGGTATTAAATTAGCCTTGAAATCTAGTGTTGTTAAAAGGTATTGATCCTTTAATTATTTTAATAGATGAATAAAGAAAACCATACTTCCTTTAATTGTTCTTTAAGTTTGACCCTTTATAGTGGCCTAATATATATATATATATATATATAATAAACATGTGGATATGAAATGGGTATTAAATTTTAATTTATCACTTGAGTAAGATGATTCATTTCTTTATGTTACATAGTGAGCTACATAGGAGTGGTACTTGTCACTAGAGTTGAAGCGTCGATAAGTGATGCCTGACTTAAATGAGCTTGATCTTAACAAGATACTAATTGTGTTTAAAGAGTTTACAACAATTCAAAACTGTAATTATGCCCTTCTTATATTGGTTTCTTCTTATATTGCGTAATGGCTTGATTAATAATAGCATAATATTTTATTTAGCGCCATGTTAGGTATGACAGGCGTATGTGTAGTCACTTCATATGGAAATGTTAGCTATAGTCAAATTATTGAATGATTAATTCCACGCCTTGAAGTAAAGTAGATGACTACCCTTACTTCTTGATTTAAATAAAGTTGTTTTCATTTCACTTGCACTTATGTCATTTCATGATGGATTTCGTAAATCAACTCTCTTGCACGATGGAATTCTTGATGTGTGTTGATTCTTAGAACTTCATCGCCCAACGATCGTCCTTGATGTTTGTTGATGTAGTATTTTTAGTTTGGTCCGGATTTTGTCTGGCGGGATGTAGACACCTCCATGTTCCTTAGAACAGTCGCCATCCCAGAGACCTTAAATGGTTAAAATCAATGGGAACCTAGGCTTGAGCATTGCTTATGTGTCTTGGAGGTCCTAACCATTGCAGGGTAGGATGGGCAGATAGTCAGTCTTATTATTTGTCGGTTGATTATCGTTGATTGCTTGCAGAGGTTTATGTGCGTCTTAGATCTTTATGTTGTCATCGAATCACATGCATCATGATTTGTCGTCATGTGGCGATGCAAAGTTGAATGTAATTTTTACCCTTGTACACACGTGCACACACACACAAAAAAAACATTTTTTGCACTTGTTTAAGAGGTTTTCCGTTGTAACGAGGAGGAACGTTACATATGGTATCAGAGCGGGTTTGACACACGACTTGGGATCGCCACAACTTTCGTTGACATGCTTGGATTACACTGTTTCTAATAGAGTTGATTGTGTGCATGCAGGTAATGATGGTTAGAGGACGTCATGGAGGCAGGCGATGGGGTGCTAGGGGAGGAGGTGTGATGCCTCCAGTAGAATCCACACCTAAGGGGTCTAACCCCCAGGGAGACAAGTAGATTCTCGGATAGGAGGAAATAGTAGTTGGCGATGTTGTTGGGATGATGAGATCTTTTTAGTGCATATCCAAGGCACTGATCAGCCATTTGGACAGAAATAAGTCTAGGGCGTCGACACCTGCTTAGGTTCTTCCGCGCGCACTATTTGTTACTGGTAGCATTCACTGTGAACTCGAGAAGGTAAAATTTACCGAGTTCTTTGGTGCCCCAGATTGTGCAACCATCGAGGCATGGTTGGAGAACATCACGATGTGCTTCACACTTCACGATTATACCTCCAACATGAAGGTTCTCATGGCCATCTTTCAACTAAAGGGAAGCGCTCTTCTATGGTGGAAGATGCTCCTATTGCAACTGAACATGGTCGTTGAAGGCATGTCATGGGAACGGTTCGAGGAACGGTTCCGAGAGAGGTAGCTTTCAGAGGAATTCACTGAGTGTTAACTGAATGAGTTCAACGCCTTACGACAGCGAGGTAGTACGGTGCCTGAGTACGAGGCCCATTTTATGGAGATGCTCTGGTATGCTCCACACCTTAACACAGAGAAACTTAAGGTCAATCAGTTCATGTTCAGCCTTAACGGAAGCCTACGTGCAAAGGTTAGGATTTTGATGCCTCAAACCTTGCACGATGTTGTCCAGAAGGCTCTCATAGCTGAGAATGAGCTTAACAGTGGGGGTCAAACCAGGACTCCAACGAGACTAGCAGGGCAGGGTTCATCTAGAACCAGCAGTACCAGACACTAGCGAGACACACACTAGGATATCATGGCTTCCAAAGGGGATCCACTTTCACTACACCTCGTCGACCACTGCCTCAGTAGTAGACACCTTATCGGAGAACACTGCATCAACAGTAGCATCGCCCGTAACAACAACAGTTTAGACCTATTAAGAAGAACAGACCAGGGTTCCAGGCTGGTGGGCCATCATCTTCTACTTCGTGTACTAGGACTACTGGGCCGAAGAAGGGGTGTTGGATGTGTGGGGAGCCACACTACTAGCGCGAATGTATTATGGACAGGACCAGAGCATCTGGATCATTCGGACCCACTACAGTGGGAAATATGGGCAAGGCCCATCGGATTCATGTAGCGGTGAATAACCGTCAAGAAACGAATTAGTTGACTGTGCTTGCGACGACAGGTACCATCGCTGACCAGACCCTTAGTATTTTGATAGATCTCGGTGCTACCAAGAGTTTCATTTCTTGTGCAGCGCTAAAAAGGATTAAGGTAAAGGCAGTCAAACAGGATGAGTTTATCTTTGTAGAGATGGCTTCGGGAGCCAAACAAAAGGTTGGAGGAAAGGTTACAAGATGTATCCTTAACCTGGGAGAGTTTGTCACAAGGGCCAGCCTGTACGTCACAATCCTAGGATCTTATGATGTCGTGATTGGTATGGACTGGTTGGAATCACATGAGGCGATAATCAACTGTAAGACAAAATGAGCTTGATCGATGACGAGGGAGAGAGACATGTGATTGTAGGACGGAACCAGGGATTTTCCCTGAGGTTCGTCTCTTCCTTACAGTTACGGAAGAGTATGCGCAAGGGGTGCAAGCTTTATGCGATCCTTGCGTTAAGCAAGAAGGGAGTAGCGAAAGGTCTAGAACACCTTCCGGTGGTGAGAGAGTTTGCTGATGTATTCCCAAAGCAGTTACCGAGGATGCCGCCGGAGAGAGATTTGGAGTTTACCATAGACCTAAAACTGGGGACTGAACTGATAGAAAGAACGCCTTATTAGATGTCGACCCCAGAGTTAAAAGAGTTGAAAATGCAACTGAAGGAGTTTCTAGACCTGGGACTGATACGTCCTAGCGTGTCATCGTGGGGTGCACCGGCTATTTTCATATGAAAGAAGGATGGATATTCAAGGATTTTCATTGACTACCATCAACTGAACAAGGCCACGATCAAGAATTAGTATCCCTTGCCGAGAATTGATGATTTGTTCGATCAAATGAAGGGTGTGACAATGTTCTCCAAGATCGATTTGCGATCAGGGTATCACTAGTTGTGGATCAAGGAGTATTATGTCCCTAATACTACCTTTAAGATGAGGTTTGAACATTATGAGTTTATTTTTTTACCATTTGGACTGAAAAACGCCCTAGGGGTATTTATGAGTTTGATGAATGGGGTGTTCCGCGAGTAGTTGGACAAGTTCATCCAAGTGTTCATTGATGATATTTTTATTTACTCTCGTGCAACGGAGGTGCATGACAAACACTTGCGCTTGGTACTATAGTGTCTGCGAGATCACAAATTGTATGGGAAGTTATCCAAATGCTCATTTTATCAACCAAAGATTCACTACTTAGGGCATGCCATCTCCAGCGAAGGTATTGCCATGGATCTAGCCAAAGTCGAGGCTATTATGGAATGGCCTGCACCGATGAATGTCACGGAAGTGTGTATCTTTATGGGTTTAGTAGGATACTATCGACGGTTTTTCGAGGGATTTTTGAAGATAGCAAATCCGATCAGGGAATTGTAGAAGAAAAACAAGAAGTTTATTTGGACCGAGAAATGCGCGGAAGCATTTTGGAGGCTTAAGGAGTTGTTTACGATAGTGTCGATACTAAAGGTCCCTGACATGGACGCGGACTTCTTGGTATGCACTGACGCATCCAAGGATGGTTTAGGCAGAGTCTTGATGCAAGACAGACGAGTGATTGCTTACATTTTTAGGAAACTGAGAAGGCATGAGGAGAACTATGCGACGCATGATTTGGAGTTATTAGCCATAGTGTATGCCTTGAGGGTTTGGAGACACTACCACGTTGGAATAAAATTTGATCTAAAGACTGATCACTGTGGACTACAACACATTTTCATGCAAAGCGACCTGAACGTGTGACAACAGCGTTGGTCAGAATTGCTTAGCGAGTACGACTTTGAGATTACTTACATAAAGTGAACAATGAACCGAGTGGTGGATTCTTTGAGTCGGAGGCCAGACATCTTTTCAGTGTTGCCTCTTCAAATGAATCTATGTGAAAAGATTCTAACTTTACAGCGTGACGATGACTGATACAAAGAGGTCGAGGGCTTTATCGGACAAAACACAATGATGGTACCACGATATGAGGGATTTTCATTTGATGGTGATGGGTTGTTGAGTTTTAAAAGTCAGATTTACATACCGCCAAACGACAAGTTGAGGATGTTGATCTTGAGCGAGACTCATAAAGCAGTTTACATGGCTCACTCGGGAGTCACGAAGATGAGGGCAGACCTTAAACCCTTATTCTTCTGGAAAGGAATGAAGGCCGACATAGTCAACTATGTGGCCAGATGTCTAGAGTGTGAGCAGGTAAAGGCTAAACATAGACACCCAACAGGATTACTTCAACCACATGCCATCCCGGAATTGAAATGGGAGGTTATTTCGATGGATTTTATTGTTGGGTTGCCACTGATGGCAAGGAGACAGGACTTGATTTTTGTAGTAGTAGACACTCTGATGAAGAGTGATCACTTTATTCCTGTGCGTACGACGTATCAGGCACCTGACATAGCTATAGTTTTCATCAGTAAGATTATGAGGCTGCATGGCATACCTAAGAAGATTATATCCGATCGAGGATCGGTGTTTACTAGACGATTTTGTATGAGTTTCCAAGAGGCCCTGGGAACCCAACTTAACTTTAGTACTGCATATAACCCAAAGACTGACGGACGGACCGAACGGATGAACTAGACCTTGGAGGACATGTTGCGCATGTATGTGGTGGACCAACAAAAGCGTTGGGAAGAATTCTTTCCTCTAGTAGAGTTCGCTTACAACAACAGTTACTAGAGCACCATTAAAATGGCACCTTTCAAGTTTCTTTATGGGTGACCATGTTGGATGCCCTTGAGTTGGGATCATCTTGAGGATAGGGTCCTGGTGGGACTAGAACTGATCCAAGAAATGGAAGATCAAATGCAAACTATAAGACAAAGGATTAAAGAAGCACAGGATCGACACAAGAGTTATGTCGATGAACACCGAGTCGACCGTAGTTACGAGGTTGATGATCGAGTCTTCTTGCAGGTTAAACCACATAAGAGTTTGATCAAGTTTGGAAAGGGAGCTAAACTCTTTCCTAGGTTCATGGGACCTTTCGAGATTGTGGAGAGAAAGGGGCCCGTGGCCTATCAACTAGCCTTGCTTGATTCCTTGAGGCGTATGCATGATGTTTTTCATGTATCTTTTTAGAGACATTATATTAGTGATCCTACACATGTGATTGCCATGAGCTCCTTACAGGTATCGGATGAGGGAGCACTCACGGCTGAGCCAGTCCGCATCTTAGATCATCTCATTCGACAGTTACAACGTCGAACAGTAGATCAGGTCAAGGTCCAGTGGTACAATTATAGTCCGCACTCGGTGACCTGGGAGGACGCATATGATATGCGCCAGCAGTTTCCATTTTTGTTTGATAGAAATACATATGATACTGTGATACACTTATTTCAGCATTTATACTATGAACCTTCTGGACGAAGTTTAGACCAAGAGGGGGTGTATGTAACATCCTGCTCTGGCGCACTGACAAAACTTATTCTTTGAGGACACTTTCTCGCAAGTGATTCGGACTACTATGATATTAAAACATTTGTCCTTGATTATGATGCATTATGATAGATGACATGATGTTTTACTGCATTGACATATACAGGTGCTATTGAGTCAGTGTTACTGAGTGTGCAGGGTTTTGGACCTTGATCATGTAGAGGCATCGACGGAACCCTTGGACTCCAGATCGAGTCAGGGAGTGTGCTATTGGGGTTTGATTTTTTTACTATGATTTTAGTACATTTGATTAGATGATATGATGTGGACATGTCTGACATGATTGTTAATGATGCAGGCTGGCGATAACTTGTCGACCAGAATCACATATGGAGTAAAGGGGCCACACACACATGACTACCAGAGAGGTTGAGGGAGAGGTGTGGACAGTAGCCCTGCCAGAGGGTACTAGCTCTCCCGCCATGGCCCAAACTGTAGGCTAATGGTTACCTAGTTCGAGAGGACCCACGATGTCATGAGGGCAGACTGCGACAGTCGCTCGCGATGATTCTAAGGGGTACGCAATAAGGCGGGGGCCTTATTCCTTAGAGCCCTTAGTTTCCCACAAGTTCACTTGGCGAAGTGTTGACTCCAGGGGTTATTGATGTCTACCAATCAGTCAAGAGGCGAGTGGCACCCTTGGAGCACATGGTTCATCCTGAAGGGCACGTCGTGCAAATGAAACACTAGAGGCGAGTAACACCCTTGGAGCACGTAGTGCGTCCTGAAGGGCACGTCACGATAATGATAATAAAGGAACAAACCTAGATGGACCTAAGACATTTAATACGTTAATAATTATTAAACAACTTCCCAAATTAAATGTCGCCCATTTCAGAATCTAAGTTCCAAGTCAAAAACTTCTCTAGGGGTAAAATTTTGTCTACCCTTGAGAAAACACCTCTAAAAAATTAAAGTAGTAAAATTTAAAATAAAAACCCTTTAAGTAATAATTTTGGTCTTCATAAATTTTTGGGGTGAATGAAGAGAGTAAGAAATTAATTAAAAGTTGTGGGTATAAAATATAAAGAGGAATTTAATTATTTTTAATTCTTGATAGTTTAAAAAGATGATGAATTAATAATAAAAGGGAAAAATTGGTTAAATTTCAACTGTCGTTTTTAGCTCTAATAAAAAGGGGAAAGAGGGAAATTATAACATTTAGGAAACTATGGAATGGAGGTAACTTAAAAAGGGAAAGAGGGGAACTTATGGTAAAAAGCGAGGTCAACTTAGTAAAGAAACTGCAATTAAGAACCTATTAAATTGAACTAAATTAGCAACTTCATTTTAGGGAAAGTATTTAAAACCTGTAAGGGAATCTAGGGACACCTAGGAGTAAAAATAGGAGTAACTCTAGGTGGGTGAGGGAAATAAAATAAATTAATAAATTAAAGAAAATTGTTAATGGAGAAACGTGGGGGATGGATGCACTTGTACGAACGAGAGTTTTTAGAATATTTTTATTAAAACTTAAATTAAATGAGATTTAGAGAAAGATGGAAGTTCTAAAACTCTATAAAAGAAAGGGAAGAGAAGGAAGAGGGAGATCAACTGTTAGCATAACATTACGATGTCGAAATTGTGACTTGACTGATTACTTGTGGGGAGTTGGGATTTCCCATCTCGGATAGGAGTGGTAGCTCGGCCTTGCAAGGCGAGCTGCGAGCTAGACATACCATTTGGATAGTGTATGGCCCCTTTGCGGCTCGGGGGGCTAAGGGGGAAGTAGAGTACCCCTAGCGTTGATTGGGAGGTACTTGTTAGGTCTCAACGATTGGCGAGTGGGAGCGACACAGAGCACGCGGACGTCATTCAAGGCAGGCGATAAGGCAATGGTACGCTCGTTAATTTGTAGAGTAGAATGCATTAGTAACTTATGCTTGATCTGTATGTGGATTGTAAATGGAAGATTTCTGTCTTGAGCCCCTACCCATTGGTTGATTGCCTAAATTTTTTGTGGTTAGCATTCTGGTTTGGGTTTTACTGTTTCTTGGTTTGGATTCTTACGCCTCTGCGTTGCTGTTCGTGGTTGTATATTCCTGGATGTGGTATCTTCGCATTTAATTTATTAATGTGCTATCATAGAAATTTCATTTATGAAAGTAATTATTAGTGAACCATGATAGCTACTTCCCTAAGCGCTAAACTCCTTCTGTTAATAATGGCGATTTATACTTTAAAAGACAATTTTTTATTTATATTTCAATGGCGAATTGCATTTTATATTGCAAATGGCGATGTGCTTCACTGGTATGGCAGTGATTTAGATTTTTAAATAACAATTTCAGATTTTATAATTCAACAACGCATTCATACATTGTATTTCAAATAGCGAATCTAATTTCCATATTCCAATGGCAAATTGTATTTTTAGTGCAACGAATATTGTTTCGCTGGTATGGAAGTGACTGATATTTAAATGACAATGGTAGGATTCATGATCAATGACAAATTCCTATTTTTAAATTGCATGTGGTGTTTCATTTCTCTGATATGTCAGCTTGTACCTTTCTAGCTTTCGGCAGTGGTTGATCTTAAACAATTGTTGGGATTCCTGCAAAATGCACTCAGATCCCAACCTCATCCACCTGTGCGATCCTTTTTGAGCTGCTACCAGAATGATTTAATCTTTGGACTAGTTAACCTCCCTCCCAATGCAAATGGTGGATTCGTGATTGCTCAGTTGTAGACGAAATTTAATTCTGGAATAAAAACTGAGTGGTGTAACCTTGGTTTTAGTAGATGAATCCTTGCGTCCCACCTGTCTGCATTTTCCCTTTCCATGGAGTTGTTTCTCATTGCTTTCCTTTGCGTGTGGGTTAAAGGGAAGGGGTCCACGGTTTTATTTTTTTAAAATTGCTGAAGTGCAGCGATTTTTTTTCCTGGTGTCTACCGAGCGTTACTAATGAATTTCGTCGTAACGACCCTCCTGTGCACCCTTTCTAGCCATTCCTTTGTTTTCTAGGTGACTGCATTGGTTTTCCTTATGCCCAACCACGTGACACCACCCCTTAAGTCTAACAGCTTTCCCTGACTGATGTGATACCTGGACGTGTCTGTAGCAACCCCTGTTTAAGATTGGATACCGGATGACAGGGAATTAGTTGTCTACGACGTGACTGGTAGAAATTTCGCGGCAGGTTTTAAGGAAACTTTTATGATAACATTTATTATGGTAAAAATTTATGGCCGGTTATATGGAAGCGATGTTCATGACAACACTTCTATGGCATTTTAGATTGAGCATTGCATAGCTAGCCTTGAGTTATGCTAATATTTGTCCAGACTTAGAATAGGGAAGGCTATGGCTTATAGTAAATTGAGTAGATCCATTTCTTTCTTCCTATTAACCACCAGATGTTATGTCATAGTAATAAATTTAATTTAAATAAAATCATGGCTGAATTCGGGTTGATGCATTTCATTCTTCTGTTTCGACACCGGATGCGATGTTATAGCATTATATTATTTTATTAAGATCGTCATTGAGTCTGACATCATTGGCTCTTATACCGAATTGATGCATGAAAGCTTTTGGGTTGGTGCAAGAGACTTCCTTATAAAAACATATTTATAAATGTTAAAGTGTACCGAATTACATACTCTACCCCACTCCAACCTTCTAAGGACGAGACATACCCTTAAATTTAATACTATCCACTATCATGTAGGTGCAAGGGTGTTAGATAAATAATCTTATGTTTAATTGATTTTTCTGTCGAGCCCTAAATAATGAATTACTTAGATCTATCTCAAAACTCAAGGGTAGTAAATTAGCCATGAAGTCTTGTGTTGTTAAAAGGTATCGATCCTTTAATTCTTTTAATAGATGAATAAAGAAACCTGTACTTCCTTTAATTGTTCTTTAAGTTTGACCCTTTATAGTTTCCTAAAAAATATATATATATAATAAACATGTGGATATGAAATGGGTATTAAATTTTAATTTATCACTTGAGTAAATATTTCATTTCTTTATGTTACATAGTGAGCTACATAGGAGTGGTACTTGTCACTAGAGTTGAAGCGTCGATAAGTGATGTCTGACTTAAATGAGCTTGATCTTAACAAGATACTAATCATATTTAAAGAGTTTACGACAATTCAAAACTGTAATTATGCCCTTTTGTTTCTTGCTATTCTCGATGTAATTCCTATTGCTAAATTGGTTTCTTCTTATATTGCGTAATGGGTTGATTAATAATAGAAGATTATTTTATTTGGTGCCATGTTAGGTATGACGGGCGTATGTGTAGTCACTTCATCTAGAAATGTTAGCTACAGTAAAATTATTGAATGATTAATTCTGCGCATTGAAGTAAAGTAGATGACTATCGTTGCTTCTTGATTTAAATAAAGTTGTTTTCATTTCACTTGCACTTATGTCATTTCATGATGGATTTTGTAAATCAATTCTCTTGCACCATGGAATTCTTGATGTGTGTTGATTCTTAGAACTTCATCACGCAACGATCGTCCTTGATGTTTGTTGATTTAATATTTTTAGTTTGGTCTGGATTGTGTCGGGCGGGATGTAGACACCTCCATGTTCCTCAGAACAGTCGCCAGCCCTGAGACCTTAAATGGTTAAAATCGATGGGAACCTGGGCTTGAGCATTGCTTATGTGTCTTGGAGGTCCTAACCATTACAGGGTAGGACGGGTGGGTAGTCAGTCTTATTATTTGTCGGTTGATTGTCGTTGATTGCTTGCAAAGGTTTATGTGTGTCTTAGATCTTTGTGTTGTCATCGCATCGCATGCGTCATGATTCGTCGTCATTTGGAAATGCAGAGTCGAATGTAATTTTTACCCTTGTACACACGTGCACACACACACAAAAAAAATAAAAAAAATTGCACTTGTTTAAGAGGCTTGTCGTTGTAACGAGGAGGAACCTTACATAATTTCGCTCCCTTCTATCGCAAAGAAGTGGTTGGCGTTGAAATCTTTGAAAATCCCTTTATGAATATTTTTTAATAACCCAAAATATCCATAAATGATCTTACTTATGTCACATTTATTAGCACTGGCCATCCTCTAATGGCCTTTATCTTCTCAAGTTCAAATTCTATCCCATTTGCTGAAATAATATGCCCCAAGTAGTGAATCTTCTTTTGATAAAATATGCACTTACTTAGCTCAAAATACAAGTTATTCTCCCATAAACAAAAATCACCATTCGTAAATGCTTCTCATTCTCCTCCTTGCACTTAGAATAGATCAGAATATCATATAATACAAAATCAAGAAACTTGTCCAGGTACTCCCTGAACATTCCATTCACCAAACACATAAAAAAAGCTAGGGAATTTGACAACCCAAATTGAACTACTATGAATTTATAATTCCCATACCTTGTTATAAATGTTGTTTTGTTGATATATTCTTCTTTTATTCTCACTTGATGATAACCTGATCTCAAGTCAATATTAGAAAAGATCCTTGCACCTTTCAAGGGATCAAATAAATCAAAACTCCTTCCAAAATGATATTTTTTCTTTACAGTGCCCTTATTCAGTTGTTTGAGATCAATACAAATCCTTATGGTTCCATACTTTTTCTTTTTAAAAATAACAAGGGATCTGCAAAGTGACACACTTGGGCATATATACCCCTTCTTCAAAATTTCTTCAAGATTAATTTGCAACTATTTCAATTCTGGTGTGCCCATTTTGTAAGGTGTCTTGGACATTGGGACACCTCCTAGCACCAAATCAATAAATAAATCTATATCCCTATTTGGTGGAAATATGGGGATTTTCTCAAACACATTCAAAATCCTATAAGACTGGGTGGTCTCCAACACTTGCCACTTTATCACTAGCTTCCTCTTCCATATGGGCTAAACAAATTTGACATCCTTTCTTGAATCTTCTTTTTCAGCTGCATCACTAAAATTTCTCTAACAACTATATCTCTTAGAATGCCTTGAATTTTTCCTTGTTGTCATTTCTCATCAATTCATGTTATTGTCTTGTTGTAACACTGTAGGAAAACCTAATGTTTTTCCAACTAAGCCATGCCAATTAGACAATCATATGAACCCAAAGGTACAATGTTCACATCTACCTTTGTGTTGAGTCCATTCATGTCTATTGGGAAATATTTAACCAACTCATTTCTATTTCTCTTATCCCATGTGGATAATTGAAATAATAAATATTTATTATTATTACTCATTTGCAAGTGAAATCTTTCAATAATATTACAGTTTATGTAACTATGGCTAGCTACAAAATCAATTAAAATTGCTATAGGATGATTATTTATCTTACCTTCCACCTCAATCATGAGGGATTGGTATTTTTCTTTCCTGTTGTCCAAGGCTACATAAATTCTTAGCATACTTCTTCCTAAATGTTGTGGACATTACTAATTATTTCACCTTTGTGAGGGAAATCCTTATATATGTGATTCCCCTCAAATACCAAACATTGTATATGATGCTACCTTGGCCTTTTCCCAAATGAATCTGTTGTCTTGTGATCATTTTTGGCTAACTTTCCTTGTTGAATTGCTTGGGAGTTGTTCTTGAAAAAGGGTAGCTTAAAACTTTTCTACCTTTTCTCCTTCTTACCCTTCATCGTATCATTCCAAGTTTTTTGAAATACTAACCTCCCTCTGCTCTGCTCATAAATATGATTTTCTCTCCTTATCGTCTCCTCCAAAGTCTTAGGGTTATCATATTGTATCTTTTCATTGTAGAAAGAGGGTAACCCACTAAGAAAACTTTCAATTTCGAATTTCTCATCTTTTATGAAGTCCACATACTTCAATAACTCAAAGAACCTCTTCTCATATTCATCCATTGACATGCTTCCCAACTTGAGTTCAAAGAAATATCCCATATTCCTCTCATAATACTGCTCAGATTTTTATTTTTTTGGAAATATCCTTTGAACTGCCTCCATGAGACCCTCTTCTCATCAATATGATTTTATTTATTAAGTTGATCCCACCACATGGTTTCCTTTCCTTGTAAGTGGTAGGTGGAAATTGTTGTGTCTACCCTTGAGGGATAATCTTTCAGTAGAAAATATTTCTTCATTTCCAACAACTAGGCCTCATCCTATTCTCCCTTCCTATGTTCACCATTGAAAGTTGGTGTATTTATCTTCTTGAGTTCACCTTGCAAGATATATCCCTCAGGCCTTCGCCTTTATCCCCTAATAGGAGATACACATGGAATGATCTATGGCCTTGATCTGACATGAGCTATCCTAGTGGATTTCTCTGAGAATGATGGCACCTGCTCCTACTCCTTAACTTCCTCTCATTCTCATGCTCATCCCTTATGCTATGGGATTTGGATGTTATCACTTATCTATAACTATATTATTTCTTGGTTCCAGAGTCCTTATTGTCTTTCTTATACAAAATGTTCAATCTCTGAAGTATCTCTTCTTCGGCCTTCATAATATTCTCATTATATTCCCTATAACTATGAACTTCTCTCTGCAGGATTCTCATAGTTGCATGCTCTTTCATTCATTTTCTTCCATTAGACTCGGTCTCATCATTTCCCATGCTAACATGCAAACCTACGAATTCCTCGTCATGACTATAGGACCCTTGGGAATCTTCCATGGCTATAGTTATCAAGTAGTAAAGAAAACTTCCTTCTTGAACCTCTAAATTCTATAGAAAATGTGCATGAAAATAATTTTGTGTTAGACAAAAATAAATACATACACAACTTTGGAAAACAATGCATAAATTTTTCTTCCCTTTAATACCACCAATCATCCTCTTTTGAATTGAATGCAAAATTTACTACTCAATTTAATGTTTTGTGTTAATAGATGGATTCTCCTCCTCAATACCTTTTTGTCAACTACT
>ML823979.1:83665-107764 GCA_009831015.1 Picea engelmannii
ATCTCTAAACTTGACAATTTTATTTTATTTTTACCAATCACTCCCTTGTGGTTTAATTTTCTCCAAATTGTTGTTTTCCCATGTATTCATCTTCTCACTCCACATGGTGTTTTACTTCTATTTCTTTTAGTGTTTTGTATTCTTTCCTTGTGGATTGTCATGGAAATTTTGGTAGGTATAAGGATGACGACTCATTTATTCCATGCCACTCATATCAAGTAAAAGGGAAACCCAAATTATTTTTGGTATTCTTAATTCTTCCTTGTGCATGGGTGGGCATGCTAATTTGGGGTTGTCAATCATCTCAAAAGAGCTAAGTGGTGACCACTCAGACCTCTCCCTAACTAAAAATTTTGTTTTCTTTTTACTAGGAATACCCTTGTGGTTTCATTGAATCTATCTTATTGTTTTCCTATGACTCTCTCTTCTCATTTCACATGGTGTTTTCCCTGTGTTTCATTTAGTGTTTGGTCTTATTTCCTTATGGATTGTATTGGTAACCCCATATTTTTGGTCGGTGTAAGGACAATGACTTTTTTATTCCATCCCACTTATCTTTATGAAGAGGGAAACCCAAATTTTGTTTGGTCTCCTAACTTCTTGCTTATTTATGGGTTTTCATTACAATTTGGGCTTCCAAGTCATTTCTAAAAATCTAAATGACTTTACTACATAGACATCTCCCTACTTGACAATTTTATTTTCTTTTATCTAAATCTTACACCCTATGGACCTTAACCACTATAACAAGTAACTATTAAAACCCTTATCTGTATCTAATTCATATTGGTTATTTCATGTAGACATTTCTCTAGAGAAGGGGTATTCTCTTTGCAAGATACTGATCTATAAACAATATTGATATCCTACTCCCAAACATCCTAGAGTTGTGCATTGTATGACCCGCAAGAGGACACATATGTGTTACAAACATTTTTTTTAATCAGTTGAAGATATAACTGAACTATTACAATCATGAATAATATTTTATTTTACTTTCGGAAGGAGCCCAAATTCCAATGATGAGGTTTGACCAACACTTGGAAATACTTTTGTATGAAAAACAATTACACACATATGCTAACTTTTTCCCCATAGTTTAGGTTTAATATGCCAAATAACCACTCTAGGTTAAAGGGGAAAACCACATAGTCCATAATATAGGTTTAATACACAGACAAGTAGAAAGGATAAATAATGGTTCCACACATGTCCTTCCTAGGAATACTCCTAGCTTGGAACCTCTTTATAGATCATCAGTCATTAAGGGAATTGTATAATAATCTCCATGTGTGAGTTGATATAGTAGAATCTTTGTAAATCATATCCATATATGGGATTTAATAATGTAAGGTTAATTTTTTTAATGATGATGGTTACTTGATGTAAGAGAATCTATGAAAAGACTAAGTATGCATTGTAGAGGAATATTTGAAAGGGAATTCCAATGAAAGTTTATATTTATAGAGTTCAAGTGCACAAGAGGTTAGGCATCAATGATATAGGTGAGAGGAGAGCATGATAGAGAAATGCATAAGATGAATAGAAAATGAAAACATATTCCATGAAGTGTGTTTGATTAGAGAAGTTGATGGGATGTGCATGGAAGGCTAAGTGTCAGGTATAAGGAGAGGAATACCATTATTTCAATTATGGTGCACAACCCAAGAAGGAAACACATTGAAAAATATGACAATGGTGACACCTGGGGAGAAAATTGAAGTGTCAGGGAGATGAAAATTTCTATTGGTTGGGAATAAATAGGATGATAGTCTAGAAGAACAATTTAGCTAGTTCAGATTCATAGATGGTTATAGAGTTAGTAAAATTAATTCATGGGACATACTAGATGAACCCTATCCCCAAGATGAAATGCCTTGGTAATGTTAATTAATGGGACATACTAGATGATGAGTTGAAATCTATTATGGGACATACTATATGAAGTTCCTTATTTTTCACTTCATCTTTGTCAACTCATTTATGTTCATATTTGATTTTGTAGTTTCTCACATTTCCCATATTGACTACTAATTAAATTGTGGGTTAATGTTTCACACAAGTTTCCTTTTCCCATTTTTTCCACAATAACACAATAAACCAAGTAAGTTGATGCATGCAAAGATTTTTATATTATCATTATTTTGTTTAATGTGAAAATTCTGTAACCTTTTCTCTATTTTAAGTTATAGAAATACTTTGATTGAGGTATTTCCTTGCATTTTTATTACATTTTCATTATGATACCTCAATCAAGGTATTTCCTTAATATAGTGTTCTATGTTAACCCAATGATACATTGATCAAGTGCTTTTGTTTTGAAATTTTGTTTAAGTACTCAGTCATGCTTTAAATAAACTTTTAATTTGGCTATAAATTTCAATGTGTTGAAAAACTAGAAATCTTAGCTCCTTTCTATATGATTTTCTACAAATGCAACTTTCAAAGGGTGAAACCCCTCCATCTTTATCATCTTAAGTGGTGGAGTTCATTTCAATGGATTCATCATTAAATCCTCTATCCAATGGTTTAAGACTTTTGATTTTGATTCTATTTAATATATATATATATATATATATTCTAGAACTTATTCTTAAATTTGTTTTCCATAGTAAGGCACTCAAAGAAAATTTAGTAGTGTCAAAAATACACAACCAAAAAATTATGAAAAATATGTAGTCATGTGAATGCTTCCTCTTTGAAAGGGTATTTATTGCTTTTCATTTTACTTAAACAAGAGAATGAAATTATTGGCAACATGGATGATTTTAGGGGCTAAATTTCGCTCATGGGCTAATTTTCCATGGTTTTTCCAAAAATGAGATTCGCTATTTTAAAAATGATTCGCCCAAATTCTATAGGATACAAATAGTTTACCTTAAAAAAAGCCAAAATTCTATAAAAACTATATAAAATCCTTAGAAATTTGAATATTTTTACAAAAATATCACTAATCATCTATAGTTGGCATATGAAGGATTAGTAATATTCGCCAAGGTTTCTACATTTTAAAATAAATTTCCATCCTTAAAATCATCCCTCATTGGCAACATAAAGGTTTATAAACTATGATTTAAATATTAATTTCTGAGCTTCCAAAAATAATAACCCCAAACCAAAAAAGAAGAAGAAGAGGGCACTAGTACATTATGTGTAAATCATGCTTGTATATATGACTTTTGAAAATTCTACATTGAACAATGAAATATTTTTCTTGAAATTTGCAAGGACAAGAATTTAATTAAATGCAAATTTAACACATTAAATGACATCGATATTGTTTGAAAAAAATATTGTTAAGAAGACAATACAACTCTCTACATTTTTTTTCCTATTTCACATCATGATTATTTGTTTCATAGATCAATATAATCATTCCCAACAAAGTAATTGTTATTCCACATTAAAATTTACAAGATATACATGAGTTTACCTCCTTATTCTGCCAATAAAAAAAAACAAAGATTATTCTAAATATATATATATATATATATATATATATATTATTAGTACCTACCAAAGGTACTCTAGTAATCAGAGAGGTATTAAACAACCTTCAAATTGATATTACTTGGTGCATTTTACATAACGTTTTCGAAACATATTCAAAGTTTTATAAATTACTAAATTAATTTGAATATTTGACAAAATAAAATTTAAAACCAATTTTTCCATTGGTTAAGACACTTTGATGAGACATAATTGGTAATGGTATGTTTTGATTTGGTTTCATATTTTTATAGGTTATAAAATCATTTAAAAAATGTAAAATGGGAAAATTTGACACTAACGCCCATCCTTAAATGCCTTAAATATATATTTCTCATACCATTAAACCTCATTAGAACCACCAACAATGGAAATGTTTCCTCCTTAAATATATCCTTCTCATACCATTAAACCTTGTAAGAACCACTGACAATAGCAATGTCTCCTTGAAAAAAAATGACATTACATATACTCTCACATGACATACCATTAAACCCTTTTAGATCCGACCAATAACCCATTGAGTCTCTCCTTTCTAACACATTGCATACATCCTTAGCTTACAACACTCATGCAATTGAGGGAATCAAGGATTGATTTAGAATAACATAGTTAGTCTCTCCATCATATAGAGTTGCAGCAAAGACACAACCATTTGAACGAACATACTACATTTGTTTTCGTAGGAGCTATCCATAACTCCTCAACCACTTTTCCTCGGAAGGTAGGCTACTTACCCAAATTTGGAGGGTATGCTATTTAAAATAATTTGAGGCCACCCACTACAATGAGACTCTATGATACAAACAGGTACATTACTAGTGTAGTATATAAAAATTTCCCTAGTATTTGTTTCCAGGAAATAAATCAGTCCCCTACCACCCTAAAAAAATTAAAAAAAATACTTACTGAGGTAGACGAACATCATTTGTTGTTCTGGTAGCTAAATCACTAGAGGGAAAATCCCCCTTTTAACTATAGCAGGGTTTAAGATATAGACAGAGAGAATGATCATCTAAAAGTCAATATAGTTTCTACTCTACCCAAAACATACCAAAATAAATGAAAAGAAAGAAATATAAGAGAATATTGGTAACTGTACCTTTTATCCCATGTCTCATGATGATCTCCTCAAGCTATGTAGTTCCAAATACTGCAAGTCTCCTCCCAAGGATGACCTGCATCCAAGAATAGGAAAACAAGGAATACAGGCATGCTATTTCTATTCATAAATTAGGGTTAGATATCGAATTCTATGTACAAATCAAAGAAAATACACAACACATAATTATTTGGGACACGAAAAAGAGATTCTTTTATTCATCAAAAAAATACTGAAAATTATAGTCCATGTCAGTCACCATTCCGCGAACCTGGTCCGAGCTCCTCTTTACAATGCTCCAAGTGCACCTTCAATAGGCATCTTCTCTCAATATTGATCACCTCAAGGGAAGGGAATGGATTGAATGGAAGAAGAAGGGGTTGAAGAGGGAATGCTAAGGCAGTAACTCACAAAACGTAGCAAATGCTTGGGCAAGGAAGGGAAGAGAAATTGGGCAGAGTTTCACTATTCTTATGCTTTTTAGTGAAATGACAGCTCATTTTATATGAAACAACGATGGTTATTCAGTTTGGGGACGAGCTATAGCAGTTGAATTGGTTGGGAAACCTTCAATATCCATTGAATTTCACCAAATTCCTTACAACTTTTTAATTTTTCAACTTTTGGAAGCATACGCGGGTTGTTTAGCGTGAAACATTCATATGTATGTGGGATTTATAGCATGAAACAAGCATATGTGCGTGAACTGTAGTGTTTTTGGGCATGTACATGTTCTAAAAAATATTTTTTTAAGTAGAACTTCTCAACAATGATTTGGAAATTTATGCAAGTAAGAGGGCCAATACCATGAATCCATGAGTAGGGAATTTTAGGGCTATAAAAAATTCCCCTTAATGTGTGAGGTCATGAGAGCAACTGATGGTCGAAATACATTACAACATCTTCACCAATGTACAAAATCGTGTGAGCCCGGGATGAGAGTTCGGGAGGGGCCATCTGCAAAAAAACAATTTTCTCTCTAAGGCAGGCATACCCATGCTCGGGATGAACTTAATCATGGATTCCAGTCAAATACACTGCATATCCATGTCATATAACTATATAAAGTGTAGTCCTGAGCAATACACAACAGATCTACATCTCAAAATTAGTCGAAGATATACAAGTATATTATGCATCTTCAAGAAGCTAGGGATAGTTGCCACTGGAGATGAGGTCTTCATAGCTCAACCAACAACTTCAAGATCTTCAAAAATCAGGTAGGAGTACAATGGGAGTGTATAACTCACTACCCTGAGGTCTTCGACAGTTTGTCAGGAAAAGACAGGAGGATCTTAATGATCAAGCAAAGAACTTCGTCAATTTCGAATCTGCACTTGACTAGACTCTCGGGATGGCAGACTCGTGAAAGTCATGAGATAAATTGTAGAAAGGATGACTCAGGTTGGGTAAAAATTCCCTTGGATAAAAGAATGAAATATTATCAGACTCAGGCAGCATGACATTGACATAAGTTTGTGATGTGGGAAGCAACATAAAATCTCCATATGTTTGGAAGAGTAACCAAACAGAGGAGGACAAAAATCTGTGTAGAGAGAACAACTTCCTAAGATCATGCTAGATCCCAATGCTTGAAGAACAAACAAAGGGAAGTGATTTATCTAGGGTGACTATCTTTGCTTCTGAAAAAGGAATATATATATTTCTCGTCCCCTCTTTTTGGAATATTTGATTTTTTTGTCTTTTTCAAATTTTTAAGAGCTTGAAAAAGAATAAAATATTTCTACGTTACAAAGGAGGAATGAGTGTTGTGAGAAGAAAATTGGCTACAAGTTCATGGAACACACTAATGCTCAAGAAAAATAGACATGTGCAGGATAAGGACACTTGGGGAAAATTCCTCCGTGGGTCAAGGTGTCAAGTCGCAGAGGAAAAAAGTGTTGCAAGGATTGCGTATAAGGAATTATTTAAAGGTTCATTTGAGAGAAACATGGAGCCAACATTAGGCCAAAGACGCAAATATGAGACCCACAATGTGATTAAGTAAGACACAATGAGACCCCTTCTATGTAATTTTTTACGAGTCGAGAGAAGGTAAGCTCGGTAGTTTTTCACATTTAGAGAGTCTGAAAAAACACAAAAGAAGACTCCAAAGAGTACTTTTCTCGGAGATAGTCTAGTCAGTTTGAAAAAGGGTTAAACTTGCACCGAAAATATGTCTATTCAAAACCATTTTAACGAGTGTGACAAAGACAAGATCACTCGACAATATTTTCAATTTCAAGGAGTCTAGAAAGAGCTTAACTATGGACTCACAACCTTTTTCTAGGTTTAGTCTCCTTATCCCAAAAAAGTATAAAAGTAACTGAGGAGAACTCTCTCAGTGAGATGAATCTCCCGAGGTGTACATTTTTCCGCTATAATCTACAGGCTTGAAAAAAGGTTAAACAGATGCCAATAAATGTTCTTCTGGACCAATTTAATGAGCGTGAAAGAACAAGGTCACTTGATGATATTTTTAATATTAGAGATCCTGAAAAGAGCTTAACTATGGACTCCGAGGGTTCCTTTTTCATAACTAATATCCAAAACTAAGGATTAAAATTATGAAGATTTAGTCCCTCAGGCTCGAAAAAGGGTTTAACTTACACATGAGAATACTCTTCTAGCGAACTTAAGTTTCTAGAGCATACCTTTATTCGTAAAATTATCCATCCAGACCAAAAAGGGGTAAACTATCGTTGGATAGATGTGCCTTCAAATTTGAGTTTGGCGAGAAGGAAGGGAAACAAGATCACTCGACAATATTTTCAATTTTAGAGAGTCTTAAAAGGGATTAAACAAGACACTTGGGGGCTACTTTTCTCAGTTAATCCAAATGACATTAGAAAGAATAAATATAGTCTCATTGGATGTTGATTTCAAATTTCAAAGTGAGCTTGAAAGAAAATAAAGCATGCTCATTAGCGAGTCCTGAGGGTAAGGCCAAGAATGATGATTAACAAAAGAATGAGGCTTCAATATCTAATCATGATGGGACTAACAAGGACTCCCAATAATATACTAAAAACTGACAGCATGGATGCCAAAATGTAGCAAAGGATCTACCTAGGGAATCCATGTAAACATAGGCTCTACCACCTAATTACGAAACTTTTAAAGTAGCTGAGAAGGTTACATGTCACACTTCAGTGGAGTTGATCCTAAGGCCAAATGAACCAGGAAAAAGATAATGCAAAAATGCGAGTAGGGAAGAACCTAACCTTTATGTTGGTTTCGAGGTCAATACCTGTCAGAATTGATCGATATGATGAAAAACATGTCAAAGAAAAATGTCTCCAAGATCATGTATATAAGGCCAATAACACTCATCCAAAATTCAATAAATCCAATATAGGTAGGAACTTAAGAAAATAAGAGGTGCTACTGAATAAAAAACTTGAAAACAAAAAACCTGGACTATACAATATGTACAAGGCACCGCACAGTCGCATGACTCATGCATGGTAGTAGTTCAGGTAGAGCCTATTGCTAGGTTATGACCAAGATTCTCTTTGATAGTCAACCTCGAAAGTCTCTGAAAAGTGAAGAAAACAAAAACACGGTGTAAGCCTTCCAATGGTATAGAAACGATAGTCATGGCTTCAAGGATAGCCTCATCCGAAGGAAATTCAAAATATGAGAAATTAAACGAACGATGACACTCAACACTCCCAAAGGGTGAGGTAAACTAACCATATTCCATATGATGATGGAGGTTCTGGCCAGGACTAGAAGAGTATATCAATGAAGAATCACAAGTATTAGGGCTTGAGGATCTACAAACAGTGAGATTAAACTCAAAAGGAAACTTGAGATCAAATTTTATGTATAAATCAAATAAAATACACAAAACATCATCATTTGGGACATGTAAAATATATTCTTTTATTCATCAAACAAAGACTGAAAATTACAATCCATGTCGGTCATCGTTCCACTAACCTAGTCCGGGCACCTCTTTACAATTCTACAAGTGCACCTTCAATAGGCCTCTTCTCTCAATCTTCTAATCACCTCAAGGGAAGGGAATGGATTGAATTGAAGAAGAAGGGGTTGAACATGGAATGTTGAGGAAGTAACTCACAAAAGGTAGCAAATTCTTGGGAAATGAAGGAAAATGAAATTGGGAAGAGTTTCATTGTTCTTATGCTTCTTAGTGAAATGAGACCCCAACACCTCCTTTTATACGACAAAATGATGGTTATTCAATTGGGGGACGGGCTATAACACATGAATTGGTTGGAAAACCTTCAATAGCCCATGAATTTCACCGAATTCCTTACAACTTTTTAATTTTTGCAACTTTTGCAAGCATTCGCGGGTTGCTTAGTGTGCAACAAGTGTATTTACGTGGGATATCTAGCATGCAGCAAGTGTATGCACGTGGGTTGTAGTCGTGCAGGGTGCGTACATGCTCCAAAAATTAGTCTTTTAAGTAGATATTCTTAGCAATGATTTTTCAATTTATGCAAGTAAGAGGGCTAATGCCATGTATGCATGAGTAGGGCATTTTAGGTCTATAACACAAATCTGCATGCACTAGTATTCTTCCATTAATTGTTTCGTTCATAGATTCTTCCACGATTTTTTTCCATCATAAACTATAATAGGAATCAATGAACACCATACATGATATTTTGGACAAATTGGATAAATAGATCAAGACATGTTCACAACAATAAGAAAATGTAGAAAAAGAAAAAAAATGGTAGCAGTACTAGAAGACCAAATGGCTAGTTTAGCCAAAGGATCAGATGCTTACCAGGGTATATATGTAAGGGGAACTTAGCAAAGTGGTGGATAAGATGAACAAACATATAAAACTTCTCATCTTGTATCTGGTTTTAATAGGATATTTAATTTACAATGCTTTGTCTATGTCTTTCTTTCATGACCCCGCCATTTCATACTCGCCCTTACTCCATCTTTCCTTCTAGTTCTTTTATTGGAGCTATAACCTCTTCTTCCAATGACATAACTGGTTTTTGTTCTTCAACCCTTGATTAGTCCTCTATCTATGTGGCCTATGTGGTTTCCCTTACCTGTTGGGTAAACAAAGTAAAATAGTTGTTGATTCAATGCAAAGACTAGGAGGAAGAAAAAATAGTCTCACATGGGAAGGGGACTTGAATGATCATTGCAACATCCTGGTTTTTTCAATCTCTTCATCCCTAAGGAGACATCTTGATCAAATCAACCTATCCCATCATGGTGAACCTATCCTTGTAATCTGGAAGACCCCTTTATTGAATCAAGTCATTCACTTGGTTGTTCTCACTGGAAGGATTCACTTCCTCAACAACAACCATAGTTCGAATCTCCTTACAATCTCAAAAACAAGGACGAGTTTGGTCGAAAACATCACTCTGAAGGGGAATTAGTAGGCACATGATAAAAAAAATGAACAGGTAGGTAGGTAGGTGATTGATTTATTTACCTTACCAACCAAAAGCATAAGTTTTAGATGAGCATCGACTTAACATGATATAAATGCCTCAGTAGCTTTCAATATATCTACCCAACGAACCATTAGCTTTCAATATCTCTACCCAATGGGCCACATGTAAAACGTTAGTGGAGTATGCATGCATGTTAGAGGTTGTGGAGATAATCAATATTTTTGTAGAAATTACATTAAACTTTATCAATCTGAATGAACATTAAAGGTAGGCAAAGATTATATGCACAACAAGTGGAATAACCATTTCATTTGTGCCATTATTTGAGCTACTAAGAGTTGGCAGATATACTATAAACATATTTTATAACTAGTGGGGAATTAACAATGAGTGTGTAATCCATATGCAAGACATGTGCTCTCCTTTAATATTTGAGGCAAATAATAAATATGATATAAATTGGGGTGAGAATCGAACTTAATACCTCCTTTTTACATTTCCTTCCATTTACACTACACTTGCCAATCAATCTACACCCCTGCAAGCAACATTTCCATATATTTATTAATTGTTAGGTAAAAATTATATAAATTTCTATATAAAACTTAATTCATCATGAAAACAATATGCACATGGAATATAATTTATGTGCGGAAGACTTATCGAGCAAGTATATCCACAACTATAAATTGTTCATTATACTTCCTTTGGACAATAATTTCATTGAAGAAGAGTTATAAATTGTTCGTTGTATTTCTCACTGTTTTATTGAGGGAGACTTAGCCAACAAGTATATTGGGAGCTATAAATTGTTCGATGTATTTATGACTGTGTTATGTAAGAATTACTTAAAAACCTTTATGTAAGAATTTAGTGGTGTTTAAGTTGGAATTTTAACAATTTGAATCCATCCAAAAGCTATAAATAAATTGATGAATAAACCAAACAATATAAATTGATGAACTTTTTATTTTAATAAGTTAACATACATTGAAATCTAAGCTCTAAAATAATATAATAAAAATAATAAACTTGAAATAAATCTTTATAAACATATACATGGCAATTGGCCAATTGATTATATAAAATAAAATCTTAAAATTTTTATGGAAAATGTAAATCTACATATTGTGTATCGCACTAATAAAGCCACAATTTCAAAAGTCTTCAACAGTTTGCACATTTGCAATTAGGTGCACAATCATTACATGTTACGAAATTCATTTATTTTATGCCATGCATCCATGGTGCCCAATCCATCGTATTTCTATGTTAACCCATACTAGTAAATCCTTGATTCATGTAATTAACAAAATTTCATATTTAAATTAGTGGTACCATGTTTATCAATACAGACACATCTATTCGTCTACATGCATGTAATGTTGGCAGGTACTCGCAGCTGTGCTGCTCTTGACCTTGTTTGTATATAGATCAATCCAATAACTCCCATACTATGCATATTCTAATGGGTCCTCTAACTCCCATACTATGCTTATTCTAAAGGGTCCTCGCCTAGGTAACAATCTCATTTTAAATAGATGCATTGTTCTCTATATTTATGTAAGAGAAGCTTGAGAGGATCAACGTAGTCTTCAAACTTAAGAGTATCTATGGTCCTTAACAGGTTGTCCCATTAATTATCTTGCACTTTTCACTCAACCTATTGGGAAAAGAAAGCAATGAGATACATTTGAGATAGGAAAATAAAAAATGAAAGTCAAAATTTCGATCAGTGTATTGGAAAAAGATTTGAAAGTTGGAAGACTACTAGTTTGTGATGAAACCAATGAATTTGAAGACACATATTTGGGTGGTGTATTTGACATTCAACAAATTTGTAACCAAATTTGTTTGGGATAATACTTAGAGTTATCTATGGATATTCTATTAAAATAGTTTCTGATTTTTATTACTAGTTTAATGATAATATTTATAGAAATAATTGAATTCAAAAAATGAAAAACAAGCAAATGAACTTGCCAACTCTTTTTTTTTATGAAATGAAAATACAAATAAAGAAGGACTCACTATGGGGTTGTCTTTGATACTATGGCCTTGAATGGATACTACAAAATCTTCCTTCTCCTCTATTATGCTCTCAAATTCCACTCCTAGATTCTATGCTCAACTATGGAACTAGTACAATGCTAAAAACATGGAAACCCCTCTCTTTCTGTCATAAAGTTTTGAACTCAAAAAGTATCACTTGATGACTCAAAATGGATCTCATGGTTTATAGACCCAAAATCACCAAAGTGGGACTTACTCCAAAAGTATCAAGATAGATTGGGAATCATGCTGATGCAGACCCCCGACCCTTGGGCCGAGATCTGCACAAGATCGTTCTTCTTTGAATCTGTAGAACCAAATTAGTTCTTTCGGGCCCTCATCGGAACCCCATGAATTCGATCCACATGTCCTTTTCTAAAAACCCCAGCTGCGCAAACATGCACCAGGCATGAGTCTTCACCTCTTTCTCAATGAACTCAGAACATAGTTCTCCCTCGACCCAACGGTCCTGGCTGTATCGGGATTTCGGTGGCCGGGAGTTTGAAATGCAGCGACCAAATCTACTGTCTCTTCTACTTTCCGAACCCTGAAATGCCGAAATGCTGAAAAGGGGTGCTATTCCGAATTCTTTCAAGATTTCGCGATATTGCGAGTTCGGGACTCCACGTCTCCCAACTCCTGGCCTCTCGAACACCCGGGACCCGAAATACCGAAATGTCAAAAATACGGTCCATGACAAAGCGTTACCAGATTTCATGATTTAGGAATCCGCGATGCAAGTGCTCCCCCTGTTCTTTGCCTTTCAAATCTTCAGGTCCCAAAATGCCAAAATCTACCCAACCACGACCCACTTTTCAGGATTTCGGAATTCGCGATTTCATGATTTCAGCTGCAGACGGTTCTTGGTCCTTCAACCTCCTGTACCCTGAAATGTAGAAATGTCGAACTCTGAAATCACTACTTCCTCCGTGACCATAGCCCTGCTCCAAGGACGCGTTTGGTTTCGTGACTTTGGGGTTTTCAATGCAAAGTTCCCCGGCTCCTTGTCATCAGGATTTCTGAAATGCCAAATTCTGAGAAGCCAAAATGCCAAACCCCGCTCCAAAGGGGAATCAACGGCTCTCGATATTTTTGATATTTCATGAACCGGAAGTTCGTGATGCAGTGACTCCAAAATCTCTTATCACGCCAATCCCCGAATTCCCGAAATATGAGTTTGTTCAGGATCTGATGGCTATCGGTCCTTTGGGCTAGATCTAGCAGCCCAGATCTAATCTTCTGCACTGTCTCCTTCTATTGTCTGGATGTGAAACTCAATGGTCCAGATCTCATCTCTTCAACTGATCTAACGGTAGTTGTGCTCTACCTTGAGCATGGTCTTCTTCCTTTTCCTTGGAAGATTTCTTTCTCCAAAAGGCCTCAGCCTTTGTCTCGGCTGTGAAGCCTGTAACCTTGGCTCTTGCTTGTATTCTAAGAGGCGTTCCTCCTCCTGAGCTTCTCAAACTCTGAACCCTCCAAAGGGTTTTTTCGACCTCTGCAATCCTTGCAGCGTCCTCGCACCTAATTGTGTTATCTCTTCTAAGATTAAGAACTTTGAGACAAGTTCTCACCTCTGCACACTCCTTGTGCCCGATGAGCCTTCCGACGGCTGTCTATCACCACTTCACCCAAATATTATCCTAGTGCACTCCTTGCACAGGTATTTTTTTTGCTTGAGCTTCAACTACTCGAACCTCAATGGTCTTTGTCCCCTCCTTTCCTTGAATGGGTGGAAGTGCCCTCCTCTGCAACTTCCCGCTCAAGTAGGCCTTGCTAAACCTACAGGATGTTCAGAAATCCTGTGAGTGTCTTCTCCGTGACACTTCCCTTATCTCAGAACTCGAAAGAGAGTTCTTTTTTTCACTCTATGAAACTGTTCAATGCCCTCCTGACAAAGCTTCCACAGAACCATCAATGATCATGTTATCTCTGTGCCTTCCTCTGCACAATCTTACCTCCAAGGTGTTCAACAACCTTGAGGCTTCATCCCTGGGTCTAATACTTCCTCTAGTGCACCCTCCTGGCACAACTCTGTCCAGATTTCACAGAATTCAGAAGTGCACTCTATGCACTTCTCAATGCATCCTGTGCATTTGCTCAATGCCCTCCTGGCAGAGCCTTTACAAAATTCTCAACAATTCTGCTTCTCCTCTCTATGCTCTCCTATGCACAATTTCTCCTTCAGGGTGTTCATCAACCCTGAGGATTCTTCCTTGAGTTAATGACTTCAGCTAGTGCACCCTCCTGGCACGTCTTTGTCTGAAATTCCACAGAATTCAGAAGTGCACTCCTTGCACTGGCTTGCAGAACCTGCAGTATTCTGTCATGCAACCTCTTGCATGAAGCCTCAAAGAACCCAAACCTGAAATCAAAGAACTCATAGATAGGAAAATCTACCTATCCCTGCAAATGCACATCTAACATACATCTACAACATATCATCAACACATAAAGACATTCATTCATGAACTCACTAACACATGAACAACAACATGTGGGAAAAACTGCTCTGTTTGTATTAATATGAAATGCCTCGTTACAATGTGAGCTCGGATTGCAAGAGACTCTCGTCTCTCCTCTCTTATCTCTATTCTCTCCTCTTCCTAACTCTCTGCTCTCCTCTGCTTACTAACTCTGAAAAACAAAAGATCTTTTTACAAAAGGGGGCTCCTCGAGCGCTTCCCTCCATCCTCACCAAATCTCATTAATTTACATTCAATTACATTGAATGGATGTCTAGTCCAAATCGGATCTAGATCTCAGCCTTACAACCAATTAAGGCACCCTTTATCTAAAGCCTGCGTACATGCATGGCTTTTGGCTCTACCAACCTTACAACATTTAATACAATTTCAAAATTTGAAATTTGAAAGTGAGAGGGTTGCGCCTCTCCTCTCCATTGAATATGCACTTGATGTGTTGGCTAGCTGGTGCGTAGCTGGCTTTGGAGTGATGATCCTGCATCACATACCTCCCCATTGATGGAGCATTTTTGTCAAGGATGATTTTAAGGATGGAAATTTATTTTAAAATGTAGAAACCTTGGTGAATATTACTAATCCTTCATATGTCAACTATAAATGTTTAGCAATATTTTTAAAAAAATATTCAAATTTCTAAGTATTTTATATAATTTTTATAAAAAAATTGGCAATTTTTAAGGTAAAATAATTTTATCCTATAGAATTTGGGCGAATCATTTTTAAAATAAAGAATTTTGTTTTTGGAAAAACCATCGAAAATTAGCCCATGAGCGAAATTTAGCCCCTAAAATCATCCCTGCCACTGATAGACCTCACCAAGAAGGGGGTGTTCTCATGATTAGAGGACACACATGTAGTATTCGAAAAAATAAAGAGGGTGATGATCACTTTCCCAATATTATCACTCCTATATTTCATGCAGCCTTTTGTCTCGGAGTCTGATGCATCAAGTGAAGGGATAGGAGAAGTATTGATGCATAATCGACACCCGATATACTTTGAGTGTAGAAATTTAAGGGAGTCTAAGAAGATCTATACAATTTATTATAAGGATATGTTGGCCATCATGCATTCATTATCCAAATTCAAACAATACTTGGTAGGAGGACGTTTGGTGGTTAGGACGGACCACAAAATCTTGAGATATTTCTTAGAGGAGAGGGACCTTAATGAAAGGTAGTAGAAATGGATGAGTAAGGTGCAGGAATACGATTTTGACATTGAGTATACAAAGGCGAATACGAATATAGTTGTTGACTCCTTATCCAAGATACTTGTAGCCTTCTCCATGACAAAGATATCAGCATACTGGAAGTCCATTCTTTTGGTGGAATATTCCATGAATACCTTCGCTTGTGAGATGATGGAGGGTAGTATTCAAGATGAAAAATACAGGGTAGTGGATGACATCATCTACTACAAAGACATGATATATCTTGTGCCTAATTCCATGCTCAAGGACAATATTTTGAGGGAAGCACATGACACACAACTGGTAGGGAACCATGGGTATCTAAAGACCTATAAGAAAGTGAGGCAGATATTCTTATGGAAGGTTATCAAGGGGGATATAATTCATCATGTGAGGGAGTGCATGACTTTCCAGCAGAACAAGTCAAAGTTCACACATCCTGCAGGAGTCCTTCAACCATTTTTCATTCTATAGCAGAAGTGGGATATCATTTTCATGGAATTCATCACAAGATTGCCAAAGGTGCAGGGGATGGATTCTATCTACATGGTAATGGAAATATTCACTAAATATGCATGCTTATTTTCCATTCCTACACAGTACAAAACATATGAGGTAGTAGATCTATTCTTCATGGAGGTGTTCAAAATCCACAATATTCTGAGGAACATAGTCAGTGAGAGGGATGGAAGGTTTCTTAGTGCATTTTGGTAGGAGTTATTCAGGTTATCTGGGACAGAGTTGATGCCTAGTACTAGCTATCAACCCTAGACAGACGGGCATATTGAAATAGTAAACAAATGGATCAATGAGTACCTAGGGATCTATGTGTCCAAGAAACAATAGTCATGGATAAAGTGGTTTCATCTCACGAAGCATTTCTACAACACCAATCATCACATGTCCATCGGGATGAGCCTATTCAGGGAATTGACTGGCTATGATACTCCATCTTTTTGGGATTTGGCATTTAGGGAGAGCGAAGCTCCCAAGTCCAAAGTCTAGTTGCAAGAAAGTTAGGACATCTTGAGAGTCCTAAAGGAGAATTTGCAGACCACTCTCAATCTTCAAAATACGTATGTTGATAGGTACATGGTAGAACATATATTTGAGGTTGTAGATATAGTCTTTCTCAGGTTGTAGGCTTACAAACATTCGTCATTGAAGAAGAGTTGTGTAGATAAGTTGAAGCCTCACTTTATGGACCCTACCGAGTGATCAGGATATTTGGGGAAGTAGCATATGAGATGGAACTACCAGAGGGTGGAAGGATCCACAACATCTTCCATGTATCATTCCTCAAGAAGGCATTGGGACAATGGGTGACCTCTTCATAAGATCTTCGTCCACTAGATGAGCAAGGAGTTGGTTCTAGCTGCCGAGAGGATCGTTGATGTGAGGGAAAGGAGGCTAAGGAGCAGGGTCATTCAAGAGTACCTGGTTATATGAAGAGGATTTCCAATAGAAGATGCTATCTAGGAAGGAGACCATATCCTACAACACCTTGATCTGTAGTTGCTTGAGGATAAGAAATATTGGGAAGGGAGGACTATAATGTCCCCTTCCAATTGATTGTCACAAAGGATGACTCAATAGCCTATACGACTCTTGTAGTCTATAGTCAAAAAGGAAAAAGGGAGTCAAGGAGGTTTATTTGGTGTCACTAGGTTAAAATAATGACAAATCCTCAAAGTGATATTAAATAAAATAAATAACTATATTTAAATGGAATTGGAAGGAAAATAAAGTAAAGGTTTGATTTGGTCAAAACGGGAAAAGATCTAGAAGCTCTGAAGGAAGGGAAAATATAGGGATAAGCCTTCTCTTTAACATTATTATTTGATTGAGTCTTGTATGGCTCTCTTGGAGCCATTGTTTCTTTAGGGTTTACCAAAATCCTTCCATTTCTCATCTGGTTTTGGTGGTGCAACATCCACCCTAGCTAGGAAAGGAGGAGGATCCAACTGGGATCTTCACTTTATTTACATTGTGGGACTTGGGTTCTTCTTGGAGAAATTTTTGGAGCCATATTGTCTTAGGCAAAGCATTTACAACATTTACTAGAGGAGATAAAGCGTATAGTCTATAGGTGATAGGAAAGTTTCAGAGTAATAGTAAAAGAAGGCACCCTTGCGGGTTGGGCATAGAGTGTCCTGTGAGGCTCCGCACATTGCTCAGCTTTGTCTCACAAGTCCCAACTGACCTATGGTTTTAGGTATGATGGACGGACTCGAATAGTAGAGGTGATCGAGAGTAGATAAAGAACGCATTGATGAGGGTTGGCAGTCATAGGAGGAATCCTCAGTGTTTAAGAAGATTTGGCATCATTACCAGGTTTCTTGTTTCTTCTTTTTTATTAGATACTAGAGCTACTTTGGAGCTAGTAGAGATATTTGTACTATGAGAATTGATTTCTCCATTCATAATAAAATATGCAATGGTTATCTTCTCTATTCTATGTGTAATGTGTGCATAAGATGTGTTTATTTTCTTATCTTAGTAACATATGGAAACTCTTTGTAAAGCATTTCCAATAGAATTAATACAAAGCGTTTGATAAAATCATACAAAGAGAAACAATACCTTGAACAACAAACAAATTTTCCTATCTATCCAATTTGGGGACATTACAAGGTTGTGCACACTCTAGGATTGAAACAAAACTTGGAAAATATGCCAAATTGACCCTTGAAGCTCATTGACCTATAATCTTAGGCCAAGATTCCTCTAGGTTAGTGCACGAGACAAGTCAATGTTGTAGTCAATGCATATACAAGTGGAAAAAAGCACAAGCTATATCCATGCCAAATCAACATGAGGTGGAAACAATATTGAATGAGATAAATTCATGCCACATGTCATGATTTTCTCTATACATGGGCTGATAGAGTTCATTTCATATTACCCTGAATATTTCAATTCTTAATTTCAAACCCATGCTAGAATAGAGAGGTAGTTTTGTGAGATCAATTGCTAGTCGATGAAGGCAAATCTAAAAAATCATGGATATAGGTTTTGTGCAGAATGATCCCAAGTAGGAGATTATAATGCCTAAATGTTTTCCTCCCCTAACCACGGTTCTTGATCTCATGAAATTCCATTTATTATTTAAGCACCTTGTTTCCCCCATAACCATGTTTAATTCTCAAGACAAATTTTCACTATACAAAACCTACTCATAGCACTCATATTCCACTAATATGTTAATGGACCTCAACTATGGGCTCACGAACCACTCTTGTTGTGACCATAAGACACTTTCCTATTTAGGGCCTGTGTTGTGGTGTAATCATGGCACCCACGTCCCTTTAGTAGGCTAGAGATACCCTATTAGGGTTGTATGTGGTGGTTTGATGCAATGTTCATGGCATTATATATCCTAAAAATTAATGGGTTGTATATGTTGTTCACTAAACTTGAGACAAAGAAGCTTCATTTAGGGCACAAGGCTCTTGTTTTCATCCCTTGACCTTAGTTAGACATCGATACCTATCCTTGGTTCATAAATAACTTGTTCATGGTGGCCATATTCCACTTGAAGGTGAATGATATCGTACATAGGTGATATGTGTTGGTTTGAGGACTCATATATGGTGGATGATCTTGATAAGAAATTCATAGAATTGTAGGCTCTTGATTCCATTCTTTTGTTGTACGAGATTGCAAGTAATCAATGCTCCCCGGTGTATCATGACAAGAGACTAATCGCCTCTCCTGGATCCTTGAAATCTGGCAGTGGTTAATTTACCAATCACCTGTGAGTTTTGGTGTAATGACAACTATACTTCCAACAATTGGTATCAGAGCTTGAGGTCACGAGTTTGATCCACACTCGGATCATGTTGAGGGGTAGATTTTTGCACAAAATTGCAAGTAGTCAGTGCTCCCTGGTGCATTGTGACAAGGGACTAATCGCCTCTTGTGGATCCTTGAAATATGGCGGTGGTGAGTTTACCAATCGCCTACAAGTTTTGGTGTAACGACAACCATAATTCCAACATCCTTGAAAATTTTCAAGAAATTGAGACACATCCATGATGCGTAAGACCTCATAATGACACCCATATTCAACTCAAATTGATAAATACTCCATGGAGAGGGCTCATGTCATGGTTTTTATTGGTGTCAGAGTTGCGTCTGGAATTATCAATTATCCCACAGAGTTGCGTCTGGAATTCAAGAGATGCGCATTGATTTGGAAAATTGAAAGAGAATAGAGAAATGACATAGAGATGGAGAATGCTAAGGCAAATTCTTCAATCAAGACAAACATCATATGGAGTTGCGTGTAGAATTCGCGAGAGACGTAATAACGACAAATTCTTACAGCACCTATCATGTAGCGTTGTCTGTAGAATTTGTTAAATGCAAAGTGATATGGAAAACTGAAAGACATGAAGGAAAGGGAAAACTGAGCAAATTCTCCACTAAATACAAATTCTCATAGAATTTATGAAATGCCATGTTAAAGACGGTGAAAAAAGTGAAATCGCTATATGAGTGGGGGATAGAGGAAGAGTGGAGAAATTCTTCAATCTCGTAGATCTCCTCACGAGCAACATCAAATAGAGCTTGAGTTGGGGATTGGCTTGGGCAATGTAATAATTCAACAAAATCTTAGTTGAACAAAAATTTGGTCAACAAAAGTCTATTATATGTTGTAATTATTGCAATGGAATTTGCATATAGATTCGTTTCAAATCACTGTTACGAAGCCATGTTGGAAGAGCTCCACAAAATTAGTTTTAAGATAGATATATGTATGAAAGGGAAGATAGAATGTATGAAAGGGGTGCTCCTCCATATGAAAACTACAACTTACATGTTAATGAGTGGAGATAGAATTAAAACTTGAAAACAAACCATCCTACTAATGAACATCAATTAAAACTTAGTGAAACCCAACAATCAACAACCTTTTTATCATCACTATTCACATGAAATGACACATGCATGTGGGACAAAGTATAGTTGGTTTGTGGTGAAATATATTTGGGATTTGAACCACAAAATACTGAGGAATACCTTTAGAAATCATAGTTGCTGAAAAGATGCATTAAACACATTGATATAATTGAGATCGGGATGTTCTTAATCCTTAGAATTGTTGGGCTTGATTCAGGGAGCTTTCCAAGAGGTCACGTTGGAAGAACTTGGCTATCTATGCCAGTTTTTGTCTATGAAATCCCAGGTTTTGTTGCTCGAAACCTAACAGAGAAACGAAGGTTGTGTTTTTGTGTGATAGGAATAAGGAGTGATCATTGTGTAGATCGAGTAATGTGCTCACCATTTATCTCTTGACATGAGTTTTCTTCTTTAACTCATTGTCTATTCGCCCTGACAATATCCCTGCTCTAAGAGACCACCTCCACCTTTTCAAAAACCAATCAATATCAATTTATTCCATAAGTGAAGATTCAAATATGGCACTTTAATAAATTTGAAACTTGTTAGTGCATGACAAATCTAGGTTTAATATAAATGCCAATTGTAATAAGTAAGAGGGTGATGAGTATCCCAAGGGAGGAGGGTGCCCATAGGTGGTAACAAGGGTTTTTCCATGGTGATATTTGAACATGAAGGTGTCAGGAAGGGTCAACAAGGATTGGAGAATGGGTATGAAGTAGGATGAAATAGATTGGAGAATGGGTATGAAGGAGGATGAAATCGATTGCTTGGTAGACCCTATGGAGGGACAACAAATTTGGTCCATCTTAGGGATTGGTATATGAGGAAAAATGTTGGACTTTGATAGGATTTATCAGTTGGGGTCTCATTCATTGGATAAGGATACTATAGACATTTTAGGTGAGTTGGATGAGGAGTTGACATATCATGTCTTTATTCCCACCAGCGAGGCAAGGGGAAGGGGAGACAAGACCCTACAATGATCCTTCAAACGATCATCAATGCCCAAGTGCCTCACCCGATGCAATGATTTATGACTTTCATGAAGCGAATTCGTAGACCTCAATATCCTAATCACAATAGGATAGGGGAGTAATGCATTCAAAATATGTTGTTGGAAACCATGAGACCAAGTTTAGTAATGAATTCAAACTGAATGCAATTGTGTAGTCAGAAGAAAGGATAGTTTCTCTATTTATAGTTTTCTTGGTGAAATGTTGGACTTGAAGCTTATGAGAAAAATTCCTTCCTTTGACTTTGATTTTGAGGGTGTAGGGTTACATTCTTAGGAGATATCAATGAAACCTAAGAAAAGAAAGTGTATAAAAAATTCCCATGATATTGTTAGGTTGAAATTAGGAGGAAAAACCAAATTAAATGATATAATGGAGATGGGGGATCGATCACTAGTAAGCCAATTTCTTGGGAAACGAATGATCAATGAGGAATTGAAGGATTAGACAAAGGTCAAATTTGAACCTTTACTGGGATGCTTCCCATGAACCATGATATTGGTCAAATGCTGGTTAGTTTAGGTTCTTTGAAAAATGGAAGAGGCAAATAAAAAATTTCAATGATAATGGAGATGTGGATAACAAACTCTATTCTTAAATAAATGTCACGTTGAGTTTGATTTAGGCAATGGTTTAAGATATGATGAAAACTGAACATGTATAGAAACATGATACTACAGAATGGATTAGATTCTGGTAGTGTTGGAGGTTAGAAAAGGTTTGGTGGAGACAATGGATATCCATAGGGGTGTTTATCTTTTTCATCTTAACTTGGACTACTAGGGAGCACACTTCATATGTGTGATTTTCCACTATTATGGGCACCTAATTGCATACTCTTATTAGGAGAGCTACAAAAAGAGTTGGCCAACAAGAAAAAATTCGAGAGGTTTGGAGATGGTTGAATAGGAAACAATCCAAATTTCTAGCATAAAGGAAGATGTGGGGGTATGAGCGACCCCTAAAAGTCATCATTTTGGGAAATAGAAGAATATTTAGAAACCTCAAAATGAGGCTATCACAAGGATCCAAACCTAATAGAAAATAGCCATAAAAAGGAGGCGAAGACAAAATATGCTAATAGTCATCATTTTGGGAATCTAGAAGAATATTTAAAAACCTCAAAACGAGGCTATCACAAGGATCCAAACCTAATAGAAAATAGCCATTAAAAGGAGGCCAAGACAAAATATAGTAAGACACATCAGTCTCTTCCTTTGATTTTGAGGTTGTAGGGTTACATTCTTCCTTGGGATCAATGAAACCTAAGCAAAGAAAGAGTATAAAAAAGAATGAGGAGACTGTTATCTTGAACTTGGGAGGAAAAACCAAATTAAATAATATAATGGAGATGGGGATCGAGCACTAGTAGGAAAATTTATTGGGAAAAGAATGAACAATCAAGAATTAAATTCTTAGACAAAGCTCATATTTGAACCTTTAATAAGATTCTTTCCACAAACCATGATATTGGTCAAAGACTGTTGGTTTAGGTGTTTAGGAAAATAGAAGAAGCAAAGAAAATTTTTCATCAGCAATGGAGATGGGGATCAAGAACTCTATTCTTAAAGAAATGACACATCGAGTTTGATTTAAACAATGGTTTAGCAATATATTATTATGAAAACCTAACACATATAGAAACATTATACTATGGAATGGCTTATATTCTGATCATGTTGGGGGTTCTAAAAGGCTTCGTTAAGACAATGGAAATCCATAGGGGTGTTTATATTTTTCATATTAACTTGGACTACTAAGGAGTACCTTTTAGATGTGTGAGTTTCCACTATTATGGGATGTGTGAGTTTCCACTATTATGGGCATCTAAACGCATACTCTAATTACCCGACCTACCAAAATAGTTGGCCAACAAGAAAAAATTCAAGAGGTTTGGAGATGGTTGAACATGAAACAATCAAAATTTCTAGGAGAAAGTAAGATGTGGGGGTATGAGCGATAGTCATCATTTTAGGAATCTAGAATAATATTTACAATCCTCGAACTGAGACTATCACAAGGATCCAAACCTAGAAAAAAATATCCATAACAAGGATGCCAAGACAAAATCTAGTAAGACACATTAGTCTCACTCTTTGTCTAAAAGTGTTTCTTTGGAAAATATCACTTTTGGGTCTTGGGGAAATGAAGTTGGAACAAAAGGCTCAAATTTTCTAATTGATTTTTTTCATAGCCTATCTATAATAAAAATCCCCAACCCCCCTCCCCTCATACCTATTCCTAGAACTATAGAGGTATTGGATGTTGATAAATGTCATGGAGGATCCTCTCCAAACCCTAGCATTGGCTTTGACTTGGATGGGAAGGATATCCATGATTTTAATCCTTTCGAACATATGAAGTTGTTGATCTCTTTTCTTGTCAAGGATATGAGAAAACCTGGTAGGGACTTCTCATGGGAATTTGAGATACCCTATTCATTTTTATATAGGTGATG
>ML823980.1:0-12071 GCA_009831015.1 Picea engelmannii
AGGGAAACTCCTACACCAAGGAAAGTGGCTTACCTGGGGCCAAATCCAATAGAAGTTTCCTCACCTGATGGGGGAACACAACACAATTGATATCATTTCTTCCTAAGGGGGGAGGATTGATCCATGTGCATATTGGTGGCCACCCACCTATTCCAACTGGCTCCTCTTGTCTGTTTTTAGTTTAGCACGTTATTTTGTACTTCTTTGTAATTGTAGGTTCTACACTTATGTGGATGTATAAGTCCCTACACATATTCCATGTGGATATTGGTGGCCTCTCACCTAATCCAACTGGCTTATTTTGTATGTTTTCATGTCATCACATCTTGTTGTACTTCTAGGGCCATTTTGGAGCCCTAAACAATGTGTTTTTGGCTTGCCACAGTCACATTGTAAACAGAGTCAAAGTTTGATGGTGTTATATGTATTCTTCTGAAAGTCCTTTCCAATGGGCTATCACACGCCTAAAATAGAGGCCGTATGAAAAAGTTACAACCCTGGGAAGTTGAGGTACCAAATTACCCATAGGGGCCCACATGACTTTTGGTGTTTCACCTCCTAGGGTTAGGTTTTTGGACGTACAGGGTTTTAGCATTCATGAGTAATGTCAAAAAGGCCTCTGGAGCCTCATTTTAATCACTATGCTCAAACGTATGCATGTAGTAGCCACATCTCTTCTTAGAGATAGCTACCACTATTCGAGCAAGTGTTTCAATTTTGCAATTTTACAGTTTCAACCTATTTCATTTATTTAATAGAAGACATTGTTCACTGGATATCTGTGTTGTTCTTCATATCTCTATGTGTATTGTATTCATTCTGTTAATTAGTTCGTTCCTCTCCCAAATACAGATAAAAGATATTACATTCGGTGACAAAGGTAAGGATGTCCTTCTTGATGCCTTCCCAAAGAAAAGAACGGTGAACACGATCATATGTATTTTGGAATCCTAAGTGACCATTGAGAGAAGATGAGTGAAACTCATCTAAGATTCAGGGTTTGAGTGTTGAAGTCGTAGACAGAACCAAATGATCCTTATACCTGAGGATATTGCCTTTTCAGGCATAGACTGGGGGAGGGTTAGGGTCCTCCTGAAATCGTTGAGTTATCTGTGATATAGTTTGGTGGGTTAGCCACTCTTGTCGAACTTACTCAATCCAATTAGGAAGTGGTAATGATAAGGAACATAGGTAACCTTCGTCCTCATATGGTGATGCAGGAGCATCTCTCCACCTCAGCACGCGCCAGCTAATTAACACACGTGGTGCACATTCAAGGAAGGAGAGGCACCGCCCTCTCATTTTTTCCTCGAGAATCCAAGGCGAGATATAGGAAATTAATGAAGACAAGATGGAAGAGCCATGGTGTGCTTTTGCACAAGCTGGGGATAAGGTCGCCATTCAGTGGTTGACAACAGAATGGATCTGCATCCGATTTGGAGTAGATTTCCATCATTGTAATTTTCCCTTTCGATAGGCATTTTGAATGGTGATTTGACACCACTAATTTATCTTGTGAGGGAAGCTCATAGAGCCCCTCTTGTATAAATATTTGTATTGTAAGAAAAGAAGAGGTTAGGTTGTTGTTAGTTTTTGTTGTTGCGGATAAATCTAGTACATAGATTTCGATTGTAAGCTAAGAGCTGGGAGATGCAGAGAAAATTTGTATGAATGTACGTAAGTTTCAGTTTGATGAATATAACAGATATATATTGTCCCAAATGTGTGTGGAGTATGTGTCTATCTAAATGAATGGTAGAGCTTCTATTATTTTTCAATTCTCTGTTATTTTTGTTCTTGAATCAATCACTGCATTTGCTTTGATGAATGTATGATTCATTGTGAGGAGTACATAAGTTTCAATTGTTTCTCTTTACTGAGCGAGTGCAATGTGTACATAGTGTCCACAAGGAGTGTGTGATCGATTCTATTTCAACTTGACGGCTCAGAAGAGATAGTGTAACTTCTACATATGCAAGGAGTGCATCAATGTCTGCAAGGAGTGCGTGACAGATTTTTCAGACTCGAAATTTGAGGAAGGATAGTGTGATTCAGTCATGAGATATAGAAGTGGTTGGAGAACAGTTGCAAGGAGTGTGAAGTCATCCACAAAGGTTTAAGTGTGGAGAGAAATCTGTTGCAAGGTGTGCACAGATCGAATTCTCAACTAAGTGTCGAAGCAATTGTTCAGAGGAACAAATTGAAGAAGGAAAGCTCAGGAGGGAGAGCGGTGAAAATATTCAAGGAAAGGAGTCCCTGAACTTCTCATCAAAGCCAGTGAGCAAGATTCATCCTCAGATGGAGGCAAATGATCCCAAACCATCGGATCTGGAGAATTTGCAAGGAGGAGAATCGTGAAGTATTTTGGTACCTTGGAGACTCGGCAAGTTGAAAACTTGAAAAAAGCCGAGTCGCGAAGTCTGAATTCATGATTCAATCTCGATCGTTGATCACATGAGAGCACATGGCAACAGATCGGGGAGGTCTGGAATCATAAGGTCGGAAGTTGTGAACGGAAGGCCTAGAGTTCGCGAAGTCTGAACCATAGTGGGGCGGGAAAATCTATGGAGACGCATGGCAGGGGTTCGGAACCTTGGAGAAGATTACTTCGGGAAAAGGTGAAGGAAGGATTTGGGATATCCCGGAATTCCAAACCACAAAGGAGGTAAACCCACGGTCATAGTCGTGGTCACTTGCGAAAGAGACCTGTGCGTGTGGGTAGAGCAATGTTGGGTGCCTGCAAGGACCCAAGGAGTCGCTCTGACTCAGTGAAATTAACGATCCAATAACAGGAGGTCGAGCATCCCTTTGGAGGGAAGGGGATTTGCGCCATATGGTATTGACAATGCATCTACCACTACATTGTCTTTGCCTTTTCTATATTTGATATCATAATCATAGCCCAACATTTTGGTCAGCCACTTGTTCTGTTCTGGGGAGGATATCCTTTGCTCTAAGAAATACTTCAGACTATGGTGATTTGTTTTGATCTGAAAACGGATTCCCAATGGATATAGTCTCCAAGTGTGCACAACATGGAGAATGTTCATCATTTCCTTTTCATATGTATATTTTCCAAAATTGTGGCCACTCAAAGTCTGGTTATTGAAATCAGGAGGTATACCTTCTTGTGTTAGAAGTGTGCATATACTGGTGCCTGAAGCATCAGATTCCACAACAATTGTTTTGTTGAAAACAGGGGTTGCTAGGACGGGGGTAGTGCACATGTCCTGATTTAAATTTGTCAAGTCCTGATTGGTTGCAGGTGTCGAGTTAAATGCATTCTTCTTAAGAAGGTCCTTCAATGGCTGAGAAATGTTTCCATAATCGTGGACAAATTTCCAGTAATATCCTATGAGGCCTAGGAAACCCCGAATGTGTTTCAAGGTCATGGGTCTCGGCCAATCCTGCATGGTTTGAATCATTTTTGGGTCCACTATTAACCCCTCACGACCCACAATGTGTCCCAAGTATTTGACCTCACTCGCCCCAAAAGGACACTTGGTCTTTTTGACAAACAATTGATTTTCCTGTAACAATTGGAGTACTTTGTCCACATGGTGTATATGGGTATCCCAATTGTGGGTGTAAATGAGGATGTCGTCAAAGAAAAACAAAAAAAACTTCCAAAGGTAGGGCTTCAATATTTTATTCATGATATTTTGGAAGGTAGATGGGGCATCACAATGTCCAAAATGCATTACCAAGAATTCATAATGTCCTTCATGAGTTTTGAAAGTGGTCTTTGGAATATCTACTTCATTCATTTGAATCTAGTGAAATCCTAAGAGAAGATCTAATTTGGTGAAGAAACAGGCACCTTAGAGTTCATCCAAGAGATCATCAATGATAGGAATGGGAAACTAAACCTTAATGGTCAATTTATTAAGGGAGTGAAAATATGGACACATGCGCCAAGAACCTTGTTTTTTTAATACCATCACAATAGGGGATGAATATGGGTTGGTACTTGAGCGAATTACACCTACCTCCAGTAAATCCTTCACTATTTTTTCTATTTCATTTTTTTGAGAAAATGGATACAAGTAGGGGTGTACATTGGGGGGTTGACTACCTAAAAGGAGATGGATGCTTGATCATGCTCACCCCAAGAGGGGGGTAAGTCCCTGGGTGTCTCAAACACTCTGTGGTGCTTATCCAAGACTAGTTGCAGTTCAAGATGTACTATTGGGGATGATTGATCATGTACCTGGATGGAATTAAGTTGAGAAATCACATTGTGGTGGTCTTTCTTCAGGAGTTTCCCCATCCAGTGAGAACCGATAATTTCTAGGGATTTATCTTGTAAGCCTCATAGGGTATAGGTGTGATAATCTTGAGTAAATCTCATATATAACTATTGATAATCCATGGTAATCGGTCCCAAGGTGAGAATCCATTCAACACCCATGGAAAAGTAAAACATGTGATTTTTCAGGTTATAATCACCCATTTGGATTTTTACATTCTCATAGTGACTCCCACATTTAATTATACCACCATTAAGTATGATATTTTGAAAATTAGAAATTGTTCTAACAAAGAAATTGACATACTAAATGACCCTACAATGAATAAAATCACGGGTGCTATCACTATCAATCAACACCATGACTGGACTATGTTTGATGTAGCCCTTTATTTTTAATGTTTGTGGAGCAAAAATACCCACTCGGGCATGGAGAGATATGACAAGGTCCTCCGATTCCACAAGAGGTGCAACTGGATATAGGATGGGGGGAGTTAGTTTTGTGTCCTTTGAGTTTGGAGCCTCATCTGACAGCATATCCTCGGAGGAGGTGGGAGTTGGCCCATCAATCTGGAAAAACTTTTGTTCACGACATTTATGGCCTGGAGAATACTTTTCATCATAGTAATAACAAAGTCCTTGCTTACGACATTCAACCATTGCTGTTGGAGATACATTTTGGACCTTCAAAGTTTGTGTCAAAGCAGGGATAATTCCTCGACGAGGGTGAGTGGGAATTGCAGAAAGAAAGGGTTGGGCATGAAGAATGGTCTCTACTTCCAATGCTAATTTTCTCACTTGCAACCAGGTAACAGGATGGTGCATGCAAAATGATCCTAAATGGGGTCCTTTAAGCCATTGAGAAAACATTCAAGATAGAGATCATTAGATAAGCCCTCAGTTTTGATATTCAATTGTTCAAATGTGGTCATGAAGTCTACTAATGACCTTGTTTATATCAGCTTGGTGAGTCGTCCCAAAAAATGAGATTCCTTATCAAAATGAGCACATACTCCTTTTGTGAGAATGGTCTAATTTGGTTGTCTTAGATAGAATTTATTATTGCATTGACACCATTTCCATAATTTTTTATCCAAGTAAAAAACCCCCACATGGATTTTTGTCTCATCATCCCTAATATCATGGAGGGAGAAGTAGTGTTCCATTTGGAATACCCACCTGGCCGAGTCTGATCCATCAAATTTATGCATCTCAACTTTGGGCACCTTATTCTAGGAATTTGGAGAACCCCGAGGCAAGTGGGAAAGATGGGTATTCTCATAATGGGAAGAATGAGTATCCTCAAAGTGGTACTCAGGGTGCTTTCCATTCCTATGCATCACAAAGTCTTTCATTTGTTGGGTGAGGGAGTTCAGGCTCCTAGTTATATGGTCCATGTCCTCGGACATTTTTGTTACCTTAGTGTCCAACTCTTCCAGTTTATGAGAATGACTAGTAGGGGCCATTGTGGAGGCTTAGGTATAATGATACCTCAACGATCATAAAAAGATAAGGAGTATGTTGATCTAGGTGGACAATAAGGGTGTTGGGAAGGGGGGTCAGGTCCACAGAAAAAATAGGCTAAAAAATTATAGGTACCACTGCAATCGGGACAAAGAGAGGAATACAATGGTAGAGGTCCCAAATAAGGGTGTCGGTAGCACCACTATAATTGTTTTTTACTCTAACGAAGTTATACTCCGATTTGAATAATATTGTAGTGTCAAAATGCCCAAATTCTTAACAGGAAAAAATGTGTAGTAATTTCACAGCCCAAAAGCAAGAGGCAAGGTTACACTAAAATAGAGCTCGGTTATTCTTGTTTTGCTTCTTTCCCAAGGGGAAAGGTTTTCAGGGTTCCTACAAACAAGGGTTTGCCTTGTGTTATATCTCTATGATATACGTGTAGGGTCAACTAGTAGTACTCGGCCCAATATCTCAGGGAACCAACTAAGGAGGATCGATTGTACCTTTAGTCGTATTACCCGATTACCTAGGTACTAGAGAGTATATTCCTGAGTGTTGTTCTCAGTGGAAGTATAGCATTCAGGCAACTAATCGGTTTATCTAGGGATGGTTTCAATATATCCTCAGGGTCTTTTGATATACCATAGGTACAAGGAAGAGAAAAATTGTGTACAGGTGTTGTCTGATTCGCTACCACTTGAAGGGGTACCAACAGGGGTTACAAGGGTGTCCAACAATGTGAGCTTAAAAACCTCTAGTATTTTGTGCGTGTATGCTTCCCCGACCGCAGATTTATGCTCTAAATGACAGATCTTTGTAGTTTAAAGACGTTGGAACAAGTCTCTACCCTACAAATTTCTAAAAACAAATGGGTGTGTGCTGGCACATGAAAGAGATATGATACCACTTGTAATATGATTAACCTGAAACAGATAACACAACAAGCAAATATACCCCAAGAATAATAGGAACATTCAATAGAGAGAAGAAATATAATATTGATAGCACCAAGAAAGCTTTTTGTTCACTTGCCTCTTCGAGGGGGAAACCTCGAAAATGAGCATAGATCTCTTACAATAATACTCAATACAAGTTTTCTCATGCCCCCTACTCTTATTTATACTAATTCTATCTTCTAAAGAACATTCTAGAGGAAGATATCTCTAGAAGCAGAAGCTTCTATTAGGTCTTCTTACATTGACTTGTTCACATCTATTTAATATCCCTTATTAACTAATATCCTCCTTTATTACATGGAAAATATATCATGCTAAGTAATGACCAACTAAGAGGGGTTAGGGTCGGATCCTAACAATGTCTCCTCGATTTCCAATGTGCATCAAAACTGGGACCGACGCGCATTCAATAATCTCTTAGGCCTATTGCGCACTATCAAAACTTGATCCAGTGTGCACTATTTGTCATTATTTGTGCATTACATTAGGCACATGCAAAACTATGGAATGAGCATGCATAAGTTTGTTTTCGCATGAGCGCAAAACTGAGCCCAAAAATTTGGCTTCCAACAGATGATAGGACTGCATATCAACTCTATCCCATAGGTGGTTTCCTGAACAACCTTTTTTTTTTCAATAAAATGCTTATAGTGTTATTGTACATATTAGTAGAATTTAAAACATTTTATTCAGAAAAAATGATTTAAAGCATGCTTGAATTATCTATCTAAATTGTGATTTAAATCTTGATGCAAATGTGACAAAAAACTTAATGCAATTCAAGACTTGACTCAAACTGCAACATAGATGCAAATTAAAACTCGACACAAAATGCAACTCAAATCATGAGAAAAAAAAAGTATGCATCATATTTCATGTCAACATTTGCATTGTAATTTTTTTTATGATGATGATGATGATTATGGTTATTAACAGACACTTATACCAACATTAGTCTATCAGACCTTTAAAAGAAGGAATTACTTGGTTTTCATTAGAATTTTGTTTGTGTGCTTGAAAAGATTTAAGAGTGGCATTTCTAAATCCATAGTTTAATGAGTTAAAAGGTTAGTAAGGTCCGTATTGTAAAAAATATTTTTTAATTGAGATTCTATGTGGTTATACACAAGACATTCTAAGAGAAAGTGTTTTTCATATTCAACCCTCTTACTGTCACAAAGTTGACAAATCCTTTTGACCCACAACAATTTAGGAATTGTCCAATGTTGTTTTTCACTATGGAGCTCATGAGAGTTTATTCATGTTTTAGCAATGTTCATTTTCTTCTTTACACTAGTTAAAACAAAGAGATACTTTTGATCTTCTAGATTAGGGTTGATCACCTCCTTGTAGTATCTTAATTTACTCATATCCTCTAATTATTTATTGCACCGCAATTTCTCCTTAAATTTAGATGTAATAATATTTTTAATATTATTGTTATTCTACAGAGTGACTTATTCCTCAATACCCAAATTGTTTATCCAAGAGTGAGCCAAGACATGGTATATTTATGCCAACCCCAGTTAAGCCATAGATGGTTTTCACTAGAGTTTGAAGCAACCTTAGAAAGCCTCTTTTCTTCCATGTTGTTTATCATGTTCTTGTACATTAAGTACCTAGTCATATCCATGCTCTCAATGGGGGAAAGACTTTCTTCTATGAGGAGGATAGGATAGCTTGTATTACCTTAATTTTAAAATTATAATTTATAAAACACTTTTGGATTTGGTGTATCTTTCTCCATGATTTTTTAGAGATGTTACAACCCTGAAATTCACATCTCTATAAGGTAATAGGAGTGACAAGATTCTCAAAGAGTATTTTCTTCCTATCCCAAAGCCAAAGTTACATTGATTTACTATTGTTTTCAAATCCATATTAAATTTGTATCCCTCCATTTAACATTTTCTCAATGTTATAATTCTAGTTAATCTTGTTATGTAGATCAATTCCAAGATATCTATATGAATCCATTTCCTCTAATTTGTTGTGTCATACATGAAATTAACGTAAATGATCATTTTTTATTTGATTATCATAGTTTTTTTGTCAACATTAATAGTCATACCCATACTAAAGAAAAAAACCTTGATTATTTTTAGTTGCTTGTCGAGATCATAGAGAATCCTCACAATAAGAACAATGTCATCAACATAAAAAGGAAGGATGGTAACTATTCCATCTAGAGATGTGAAAACGCATCCTGCTTCTTCCAACAACCCTCTAACTTGTCGACATATTTTCCAAAAAAGGTAGGGGATAGGGGAAAACCTTGCTTAACTCCTATATCACAATTTATTTCTTTCAGTCAGCCCTCAATGTTCTGAAACTTTGCAATAATGTTTGTTTTCTTACTTATCATAGAAACTCTTAACTTGAAAGGAAATTTGTTCTCTTATGTTCTATTCCAAAGGTTAGTTCTAGGCATGGTGTCAAATGCTTTTCTAAAGTCAATGAAATGACACAAGATATTGGTTTTATTATTGTACACTCCTCTACAATGATCCTAAGCATAACAAGGTGGTCCATAAATGAATGATAGCTCCTAAATATGGTCTGGCCTTTAACTCTTTTATGTGTCTTTCTATCCATACATTGATTGATCTTCCTTTCCAAAATAATTCCATATAACTTGGCTAAAAGAGGGATAATAATATTGGTCCTATAATTAAAGGGATTATTTTTATCCATGATTTTAAAAATAGGAACAATGAGGCTTTGAGTCTAGGGTTTAGGGAAACTCTTCTTAAATGTTAAATTGAAGATCTTATAAATGCAGCTAGTGAGGTTGGCCCTCTAATTTTTAGGAATTTTGCATGTTATCCTTCAATGTCCTTAGCTTTCCCTTTTGTAAACTACTTAACCCAAAATTATATGCCTTCTAAAGGAAAATATTCATCAACTATAGAAAGGGTTTGAATGTTGTTTGCAGCCTTAGAAAATTCATAAATATCCTTGAAAGGAATCTTATTTTTCCCTTTAGTTTTATGAGTTAGAATTTGCCTCCAAAATTTATTAGGATTTAGCTTATAGAGCTGTAAAATTTTCTCTTACTTTCTATTTATATAGTACATTTTTGTTTCTTTTAATTAGGTATCTGTACCTATTAGTAATAAGTGGAGCCTTTTCTTTCTTTTAATTAGGAGTTTCTCTTACTTTCTATTTATATAGTACCTTTTATGTCTTTTAATTAGGGATTTGTACCTATTAGTAATAAGTGGATTGGATAACCCTGGATGGGGTGACATACAATGCATATCACACCTAAAACTCCACCACACATTGAAGTCATTGGACACTTGGCTCCTCGAACCTCAAGCTGACAAAGTAGGTGGAAGCAGCTGGAGGTTGCATCATCAAATCGTCCAAGGTTTATCGTACTTGGCAAGATTTGGCACCAAGTGAATGTTGCATTCCTGCATGGTGGAGGTTTGCATTCTTAATTATTGGTACTTAGAGTTTAATGATCCTTTAAAATCCATGACGCAAGCACAGAGAGGTGAATTAAGGAAGCTAAGGGTTCGAAAGCAATGTCATTTTTTCGTCGGCTTCTACCTGGTGCACCACCTAAGAAGGAAATTGTTGGCCCAGGCATTCCATTTTAGGGAGTGGGTTTGGACATTTCACCACATGGAGTCCACCAATCCTGCGTACATCATGTTTCAAAAACGAGGCCACCTAAAGTGTGGCAGGGGAGCTCACATTCCAATAGGATGACCTCTCTCCTCTTTCGCGGGCATTGACAAGAAAAATTCCCATGGGAAGAAGTCCAGGGCTCCCACATGCAACTCAAGAAAGGAACAACAGTAGGACAACAGACACACCTCGAATGGTTGGGGTTTAAAGATTGGATGGTTTGATAGGTGTGAGAGCTCTCTGGGTTATGCCCTGAAATCTTTCATTGGCTAGATTGATTCTTAGAGCCCACCACAAAAATCCCCTAGCAGTCCTACTAGGAACAATTATGATTCCCACTCCTCGGGAAAATCAATGAAGAACTCTTTAGAAGCACCATCTGCAGAAATGTGGAATGTCACCAACGTAGAGGATTTTCAATGTGTTTTCGATGCCTTATACACCCTTCAACAACAGGTCTTTGAACTTCGTAGCAAGGTCTTCGACCTTAAATTTTGCATTGAGCTTATGGAACATTGTTTGGCCCTGGAATTGGACTTCAACACCACTCGAGAAGCCACGCCTTCTCCTGAGAAAATTGAGGTGACGGTGTCTATCTTACTTCCTCATGGATAGAAATGGAGCCATGATTGAAGGTCATCAGGTTCATCTTTTTTTTTTTGGTTATTCTAGTTTGCATATGGACCTCTTGAACATATTTTTTATAAGTATTGAGGCCAGATTAAATGTTATCGGTCTTGTATTTTTTGTGTCTTTTATGTATATGGAAATGTCAAACAGTCTCTATGTCATTGAATCCCCTCGGCTATGTATATTATTTGGACTCATAGGAAGTATAGTCTTAAACAATCAGCTGGAGCAGAGTTGTTTTCCAGTCACGGCGACATGCGCTCCAGTGACAAATGATTATTTTGTAACAAGGTTTCATGAAAGGTAATTTATAGAATACTTACTTACAAAAAAAATAAAAAAAAATAAATAAGTGGATTGGAGAAATGGTAAAGGGGAGGGAAAAGATTATGATTAGGTGTGTTACTATAGAGTACTACTTCTTGCACAAAGGGAGGGGGGGAAAGGCAACCAACAATCATATTCTCACCACAACCAATTAGCAATTATGTTAGTAGGAGGCACCACTCCCTTGTGGTTTCTCCCATTGGCATAAGGATCATGGTATATTGGAGCTTATATGTTATTTTAAGCCACATCTCTCCACTAATATGAGATTAATTTTTGCATAGAGAGGTATTTATGTCATAGAAACAATTAAAAGAGGTACAAATTTTAGGCATATCCAACTTAATAATGGGCGTATACATACATACCTTTTCAATATGAAGAATGTGGTGTGATCACACTTTTTTTATTGTCTTTATCGTAGAAAACATAACCAAAAGGTTACATAAACCTTAGATATATTAATTTTGTTTATATATATATATCACATGGTTGCTAGAGCCTCTAGATCTAGATTATTCTAGAGCAAATTAGAGACGAAAATAATGATAGCATGTTTAAAAAAAATCAAATTATTGAGTTCACCATTTATACATATCTTTTCAATATAAAAAAATGTGATGTGATTGTGTTTTTGTTATTTGCTATAATCGCACCAAAAGAAGTAAGGTGCATTCTACAACATGGTATTGAAGAGAATGTAATGTACCTCAAATCAATTCAAATCATATCGTTTGTTGGGTGAATCTATTTTGCATCTTCCATGTTTTCTATGAATAGATACTAAGTTGAGTGATTCCACA
>ML823980.1:26786-44040 GCA_009831015.1 Picea engelmannii
AATGATGTCATCGGGTCCCACCACTCTCGCCTGTCTCCTCGACTCACTGGCACGTGGTACGCATTCATGCGTCCACGTCCAATCCAAGCATGGAATCCAACAGTCAGATCCCCTCCTCGGATCAACGGCGCAGATCCTTTCGGTGTTTCTGGGTTTCCACCATGGAAAGTCCCGATCCCTTGTTACCAGGACTCCCGATATCGCGATTCCCGATTTCCCGAAATGGGAAATCTCACGACACGTGTCCTCCATCTTTCAGACGGTCTAGATCTATTTCAGAGCATTCACCCCTAGTCTCTGAGGTTTAACCTTCGAACATCTCCCGACATATCCTACGGCTGACGGGTTTTCCGGCCGAGATATGACGGCTCAGACGGTTCCTAACCAATTTGGAATTTCGCATATCGCGATTTCCACATTCCTGTGTATTTCAAAAGGAATTTTAATTCCTACGTACATTTTTCCAGATCCGACGGTCACGAGGGCTTGCCTTCCCTTCCGAACAGATCCTAAGGTTCGAACACCATTGGTGCAGAGACCTGTCTCCCTGTAGCCATAGACCACACCAGTTGCGGTTTCACTCTCCGCTATACCTCCTAAGCTCGTAAGCATGGTCAAGCAACTACTTGACACTTCAGAACAAACCAAGGTCCGAAATTGGTCCTCCAAACCCAATTTCCCCTCGCATTCTCGGTCCAAAGACCGCTCCATTGGCCCATCTAGGCTCAGTGTCGAAACCAATTTGTGGTGTCACTTTTCATAGCCCAGAGCTTACTCATGCTCTGAAACCAATTTGTAACACCCCTTTCGCTCAGCTACCCAGGGTTACTATAACACTACTTGATAGGTAACCCAGAAAATCTGTAGCGCACCTTGGCTACCGTGTAGGTGTTACTACGCGGAATAACACATTCTCATTCATAATTAATCGCATGCATTTAAGCAATGAAATACATTTAAGCTCAGAGTAAGCATAAGAATCATTTTTTAACATAAATAATCCATGGCAAATACATTAATCCAAATGCACAATAGAATGCATGATCATTATAATACACAGAGATACAAAACATATTTAAAGCATCATCCGGTACTTATCTGTAAAAACAATGGTAGATTCCACCAACCAAGTGCAAGCCTTCCACGAACCACCCAGCCTTAGACCACACTTCTCATCAACTCAGCAGTGGATCACCCCCGAGCTGGGACTAAGCTCCACCCCCAAGGCAAGGAATCCTAGCTACGCTGAGGTTATAGGGAAAACAACATTTAGAATCTGGAAGGATTCTCCCCAGTATGCCATCTTACGCCCACTACTACCAGACTCTCATTCCCCACATGCCTGTTCCACCCGGGAGTACACACCTTCACAAGAACAGTCCATCGGTGCTAACCTCCCTCTCTGGGTCTCGGCAACAGGCCGGATCAGGAGGTCTCAGAGCCTAAAGCTGGTGCTAGACACTCTCTGGAAGAAACCTCTTCCAACAACATCCACCTCCCTCACTTAGAGAGAGATCACACACATGCTCAATCACCACCTGCACTGGGCAACAATTCATGCGCAATCCATCTCTGCATGACCACCACAGTCAACCAGGAATACAGACTCAGGCCTCTCAGAACAAGCTCAACCACGGCAGCTAGGTCTCACGGTGTTAATTTTCAGAAAAATGCCTGAGAAGCAATTTCCGCAGGGAATTACACAGACTCTCTCCACCCCTCGGCAGAATGGTCGTTTCCCATACACCCTACCCAGGATAGAATCATGCTCTAGTGTCGGGAATGCATGACAGACAATCCACGCAAGGGTCAACGCAGGTTCAGATGATTCAGAGGATGTACGAGGGTTTTTCTGCAAGAGTCAGACTCCTTCCCTTCTGGTAGTCCGTGAGTCCCATGGAGGAGGAACCCCCAACATGGCTCATCACGGATTTTTATTGCATGGTCAGGGTTGACACTTGTCACCCATGCGACTGCATGCGTTCCGGCAACGTGCGTGCCTCCCACCATTTGGAAATCACATGTCCTTCCAAAAAGGACTTAGGTTAAAACATATAATGCACTTCTCTTTTGGAATAATATTAAAATATTATTCCCAAGGCTTAAGCCCTCTAGGCTCAACACTTAGCCCCTTTTTCCCACCTCCAGCCCCTAATTCCTTGCCCATTCTGTGGACACTCAGTCCCCCTTCACTCATTCATCGTGGTCGGTCTGCACCTGGCGGTGTTTATATTTATTAATTGTTTTGCATGATTACATATACAGCAGCAGGCCCCTGGCCTTCAACACTTAGGCTCTCTGGCCTAACAGCACATAAGTCTCCCGCTTATAAGAACTTGGCTCACCAGCCTATAAAACATAATTACAATTTCTTTCAAAACACTGTTTACAACGGGGCTCGGCCTTGGGGACACTACAAAATGTGTACAAGTGATTTCATTTCAAGACATAAAACTCAGAGGATGACAATAACTCCAACATTCTCTCATTGTGTTTGATCTGAATACCAACAAAACAAAATTAAATTTCTATATGTACAAAAAATGGGAGGTAGATCGAATGAAAAGCTAACACAAGAAAACAAAATTGTTAGAGGAAATATGAAAGCTTCCTTTGGGAATTTTGTCTCCAGATTTTATTGGGTTCAATGGGTAAAGAATTGCACCAATAGACTCATGGTTGGAGAGTTGGTCATTGATGGTGCATTTTTAGAGACGTGACTAATGAATATGGTTAAAGGCTATTGATTTCTCTACCAAATGTAGGGCTTCCATCTTCATTATTAGCATCATCTTGTGGTTTTCCAATTCCACTTTTGTTTTTGTTAGGAACCCAACCTCCCTAACCCCTCACATAGGTAGAATAATATTTTTTCCATGTAATAAAGGTTGATATTAATAAATAAGGCCTAGTTAATAATGTGAACGAGTCTAATTTAAGAAGACTTAATAAAATCTCTCGCTTCTAGAAGTATCTTCCTCTAGATTGTTCTTTTGAAGATAGATTTAGTATAAATTGGAGTAGAAGGCATGAGAAAGCTTTGTCTTGAGAATTATTGTGAAAGAGCGTTGCTCTACTGGAGGTTTCCCCCTCGAAGAGGCAAGTGAACATTTCTTTCTATCAATAAAGGTATCATCTTTGGTGTTTTTGTTCTTTACATTTTGTTGTTTCGTTGGTATTTGCTTCAGTATTTCTATTTTCTGCTTATTACAGCTTGAGTGGCCCTAATAGATAAGAACATATGTTTCCTCCTAAGAGGTCACAAATTCAAATCCAGAGGGGGGTAGGGTATGTATACCTTCGTAGACTTTACATTTCAAATCGTTGGGTGGAGGGGGTCCCTTGTCCCACAAACAAGGGGGTCTCATACACCAATTTGGTGTCTCGCTTGGCTGTGACCTTAAAATGAGATTATTATTATTATTATTATTACAATAGATTTGGTATCTAACAAGTTGTATCAGAACACTTTCCTTTGCAAAAACTATAGGAAATTTTTTTCAGGCTAGAAATGTGTATAGTCAACATCTTTAAAGAATAGAGATCTATCGTTCAGTGGGTAAAACTATGGTGGGGAAGACTACACGTAGGAAATACAGACAGTTTCACAGGGTTTTCTAGAAACCAAAGTTTCACATTATTGTAAACCTTTATAACACATGTTGGTTATTTGTTGTTAACATATTAACCATTATCTTTTCTCAACCTTTGAAGTTGAGTCTAGATTGTTTTTCGACAAGGGCCTTGTAGGCCAAAAATAGGTCAGAGACTTCACTCTTAAGTTTTAAGAAATAAACCTAAGTGTGTATGGAGAAGTCATCAATTAAAGTTAAGAATTAATTGTACCCAGAGAAAGAAGGAGAAGAACATGGACCACACAAATCACTATGAACAAGAGGCAAGGGGACCGAGGCATGGAAAGAGGCATGTTTTTCAAAACTATCTCGATGATTTTTTATAAGAACACAACTAGAACACACATCATCTTTGCAAGAAACAAGAGGAAGACTAGTCACCATATTTTGATTACATAGTTGTTGTAATGAGCATAGTTTAGATGACCAAACTACTCATGCCAAATGTTTCTCAAGTCACTGCTATGAGCAATAAAATTTGATGGAAAATATGATAACCCAAAGTTGTTGAATTTGTACAACCTAGTAATATCATCAACAACTCCAGTTACTAAGACATGCTTAGGATCTTTTAAATCCTTAATTACAACTTGGTGAGGTGAAAACTCTATTGTTTTACCTTCACCTAAATGTGTGATTTGATATACTAATAAAAGGTTGTAGGAGAGACTTGGAACACATAATAAATCATTGAAATTATTGTCATCTAATTGAACTATTTTAGAACCTACAACACAAAGAGATCTATCATCACCAACAAATATTTATTTGGTGTTACATTCATTAAGTGTGGAAAAAATGGCTTTATCATTATCCATATGATAAGATGTTTTGTAATCAAGAATTCATTCATCAGATGAAGAAGTATATGTTGCATTGAAGGAAAAACAAAAGAAAAAAATGCATATCCATGAGAATACGATTTATAATAAGAATAATCAAGATTGATGTTGTGCTTCTTCATTGTTGATTCTAAGGCCTCCATATTTTTAAAACATTTAGACTCTAGATGACCATCTCACCCACACAAAATGTAATTTTTGTCGCTTTTCTTATTTTATGATTTTGGTCCTTTGTCACCATTGGAGTATTAAAAAAAAATACTAAAGTTACGTTATAGTGATTCACTTTCATAATTTAAGTGAAATAGACTTTACAATAAAGTTGAGATAACTCAAGGTTGCATGAACTTTTTCAAAAAATAACTTAAAAAAAAAAGAGAATTGAACTTGAGACCTCTCATTAAATAAAACAATTTTCAACCAAATTATGAAGGAGGAAGGGGGATTTTCTTTCTTTTCTTTTTTTACTCTATGTCTCGAAGTGATTTCTTACCCCATTAACCATTGTTTTTGCCTGCAAAAAATTTCAATGCGGCCACTTTGTTTATGATTTGTCAAGATCGCATAGCGTGAGTAACAAAATACATAAGTAGACTAGAAAGAGAAGAAAACTGGAACAATAAATAGAAAAAACAAAATATTAACTCTGTAAAAAGGAATAAAGGGAATAATCAAACTTTATACATCCAAATATGACAAAAAATGTCATATCTTGGGCAAAAGAAAACCTTTTTGCATGAAATGAAAAGCGTTTCCAACTAAAAGTAGTGCTCTAGACACTATGGAACAATCTCCTTAGCCTAGAAATGAAAATAAATAATAGAACTTGGAAATATTTTGTTGCATGAGATGGCATAGGTTCAGGAGCTCGATCAACAATGGAAGTGATCCTTCAAACAAGCTCTGATACCATTTTTGACAAAATAGGTTATCTCCACATAGGATGAACACCTTAAGAAATTGTTCACACAACCAGATCAAATATTAGTACACACATGCATTACATGGTTAAAACCCCTGAAGAGGAAAACATTCCATTGCCCCAACCAACATGACCACTTGAGGCAATATATTAATGCAAAAGAAAATTGTGTACAAGAGAGTTTCTCACAATCGATGTTCAACAAATGACCCTCAATTTTCTTTAAATAAATCTTGTGGACCACTCAAGTGTTAAGCCACATATCAATAGTCACTGGTATCGAGGAGAATATGATTCAATGGATCACTCTATGTCTAGAACATATTGTGACCATAGATTACATAACTACAAATGCATAGTATTGCCTACTAAAGAAATACACTTTTACCTAAAGACACATTAGACCAAGTTGATCTTAACTAACTAAGTGTCTAAATATCCTAAAAAAAAATAATTTGTTAGTCATTTCCCTTCGTATAATGTTTGTCAAGTTATTGATGAGAACCAAGAGTGGAATTGGATCTAGTCTTGAAATGTCATACAGTGATAATTTTTTTACTATTCCACTAGCCATCTCTAAGAAAGAGTGACTTGACAAGTCAAAGTTATGAAATTATGGATGGAATCCTATTTTGGCTTCTCTAAATCATGTAACATGCAAATGGAGGTTGACCCCTAAGGACAAAGTTCCATATTTTTTTTTTATAGGCACTATCTTGGTCGCTATACCACTCTACTATGACCAATTGGTATTTTGATTTATAATCTTTGTTATGTTATCTTATTTTTCCTTAGTGTCATAGTCAATTTTTGGCCTTGCATGGCTTCATTTTTTATTTGATGATAGGAGTGCATATCAACTCTATCCCATAGGTGGTTGCCTGAACAACCTATTTTTTTGCATAAAATGCATATAGCCTTATTGTAAAAATTAGTAGAATTTAAAACATTTTATTCAGAAAAAATTGATTTAAAGCATGCTTGAATTCTCCATCTAAATTGTGATTTAAATATTGATGAAAATGTGACATAAAACTTAATGAAATTCAAGACTTGACTCAAAATGGAACATAAATGCAAGTTAAAACTCGACACAAAATGCAGCTCAAATCATGAGAAAAACAAAATTGCATCATATTTGATGTCAACAATTGCATTGTATTTTTTTTATGATGATGATGGTGATGATGGTTATTAACAACCACTAAGACCAACATTGGTCCATGGAACCTTTAAAAAAAAGGAATTACTTGGCTTCCATTAGAAATTTGCTTGTGTGCTTCAAAAGATTTAAGAGTTGCATTTCTAAATCCATAGTTTAATGAGTTAAAAGGTTAGGAAGGTCGGTATTGTAAAAATTATTTAGAAATTGAGATCTATTGTGGCTATACACAATAAATTCTAAGATAAAGTAATTTTCATCTTCAACCCTCTTACTGTCGCAAAGTTGACAAATTCTTTTGACCCGCAACAATTTAGGAATTGTTCAATGCTCTATTTCACTATGAAGCTCATGAGAGTTTATTTGTGTTTTATCAATGTATATTTTATTCTTTACATGATCCAAGTGGATATTGGTGGCCACCCACCTTTTCCAACTTGCTCAAAACAACTTTCTAGCAATTTTGGCAATTTACTATTTTTAGCAGCTTTTAACTTTCAGGGCCATTTTGAAGGCCTAAATGAAGGATTTTCAGGATCAATATTATCATTTATATCCAAAGTATCTTATTGAGCCCCCAAAATGAATCTCCTCAACGATACCTTTCCAACGAGCTATCATGCACCCCAAATGGAGATCGTATGACAAAGTTACGCCCCTGGGAAGTTGATACACCAAACTACCCAAAACGGGGTCCACAAAACTGTTGGATTTTCATCTTCCAGGGTTAGGGTTTTGAATTTTATTTATGATAAAAAGGCCTTTGGAGCATCATTGTAAAATCATCTTCTCACGGATGCGAGTAGTCGTCACATCTCTTCTCAGAGATAAGCTGCCACCATTCTAGCGAGTCTTTCTACACTATGTATTTTACAGTCTTTGTAAATTTTCGCTCATTAATAAAATTGTGTATTACCGCATATTTGTGTTTATGGTTGCATCTCTGATACATTTCTATTATAATATTGTATATCCTATATATCTCAATACATTTCTTTATTATATATTTTCCCTCATTTCGTGTCGAAAATAATCCAGATCAGTGGTACCAGAGCAGGCTGCTCTTGATTTTTTATTTTTTTTTCAGTGCATGTCCCCGATAAGGTCTGAGTATAGAAAGTTGGGTCTCGGGCTTGTCTCTCTTGAAGACAATCACTCTCAAACACCCAAGAAACCCTCCATGGCAGAAGAAAATAAAAACAACAGAGCAGACGATTCTATCAATATGTTGCTTGAGCAAGCTCTCACGCGACAAAGGGACAAAATGATGGAGAATTTTTCCCACATCCTTCAACACCTGTCGAAAGCAACAGATGCATATTCATCAAACAACCACTTTGGAAGCACCTCTCCTTTCAAGGTACAGGTTAATTTTTATATTCCCGTATTTGAAGGTCAGATAGATGAGGATGCCCTAGACAAATGGTTAAATCTGTTAGAAGGTTATTTCTCTATTCACCAATTTTTCGATAGGGTAAAGATCACCTTCGCACTCCTTAAATATCTCCCCCATGTCAAACATTGGTGGGAAACTTACTAGGCTCAAAGTTTCATAGAAGAGTCTAGAATATATGGGGTTGATCCCACTTGGGTTTTTTTTGCGGACGCGGTAAAGGAACAGTATTACCCTGTTGGAAACTATGAGGACTAGTATATGAGATCAACCACACTGCAGCAAGAGAGGGGCCAAGCAGTTCTAGAGTTCACCAATACCTTCCATACCTTGCACACCAAGATGGGTATCAAAGACTCCGAACGACATTTGGTTCTGAAATACCATGGGGATCTACACAGATACATCCAAACTGAAATGGATTTTCTGGACATCTCATCACTCAGTGTTTCTTATCGATATGTTGTTAAAATTGAGAAGAAATTTAAGCACCAGAACAAACGAGAGTTCAGATATGAAAATTCGCAACAACCAAAGTATGGTAAAGACGACCTTAACAGATAGTCTGTTGGTTGTGGAGCCTGATTATGTTCCTGATTCAGAGGTCCTTTCTTTCAGCCTTGTTTATAACCCATGAAGACTTTACACCCCAGAAGTATGTTCCTAGAATTCCCACAGTTCAGACACTTTTCTATTGGGATATGTTGATTCAGATATGGCAGGTGATAAAGATAGTAGGAGGAGCACCACAGGGTATGTTTTTACTATAGGTGAAAAAACTGTAAGTTGGATTTTGAAACTGCAAAAGGTTGTTGCAATTTCAACAACAGAGGCAGAGTATGTTGCTACTACAGAGGCTAGTAAAGAGATGATTTGGTTACAAAGGTTTATGGAGGAATTGGGAAAGAAGCGGGAGAATAGCAGGTTGTACTGTGACAGTGAGAGTGCAATTCATCTTGCAAAGAAATCAGCCTTCCATTCGAAGACTAAGCATATACAGTTGAGGTACCACTTCATATGATCCGCCTTGGAAGATGGACATTTGAAGTTGGAAAAGATACACACTGGCCAGAATCCTGCAGACATGTTAAAAAAGGGAGTAACCAGAGATAAATTGAGTTCCTGCTCAGTTTCAGTTGGTCTTCAAGAATGAAGATGAAGATGAGAAATTTCCCAGGTCCAAGAAGGTTCAGAGTCCATCATATACAACAGCGGTGGATTTGTTGAGATCAGTCTCCAAGTGGGAGATTGTTGGTTGTGGAGCCTGATTATGTTCTTGATTCAGAGGTCCTTGATTTCAGCCGTGTTTATAACCCATGAATACTTTACACCCCAGAAGTATGTACACTCTTCCACGTGGGGGAGTGCAGGGGGGGGTACCCCCTCTACGAGGTTCGGGGGGCCTATCCCCCCGGTTGGGGGGTTCGGGGGCAAGAGGGCCCCCAGCGGAGGTTCGGGGGAGACGTCCCCCGATGGGGGTTCGGGGACGAAGCCCCCGAAGGAAAAATTTCCTTGTCAATCTATATTGTAATTTCATTGTAAATCTAGACTGTTCATTATAAGGTCGCAGATCTAACGATAGAAATTATGTTAGGGTTTTTTTCCCTAGAAGGCAACCCTCTGTTATGATGGATATGTATTGCGGCTATGCATTATGGAAAGTATTGTATTCTAAGAGAGGAGACTGTGAGAGAAAGAAGAGGAAGTTACAATGGGTTTTGTTGTAGGTTGTGTCCCTTCATTTGTTGGATAATAATAAAGGAAGGACCTGACAATTTCTCTGGTGGACGTATCCCACACTGGGTGAACCACATAAATCTGTGTCTCTCTTGTATTGTGTATCTTCTGTGTTTTGTTTCCACATTTGTTTTATTTTATTTCTCTGTGGTCCTGTTTTTCTAACACATTCTCCCAAAACCAATGCAAGCCACAGGAAAAAAAGAGTCATAGGAAGACGAAGAAGGACACCGAAAAATGGTGTGATTTCCATAAAATCCCCTAGCACAACACCGATGAATGTTGTTCAAAACATTCATTGGTGGACGAAATCAAAGACAAGGATCCAAACCATGATTCAGAATCTGATTCAGAAATTACTGACAGGAGACAGATCATTGACGTAGACCCCACTGCTATTGTCGCAACCACATCAATTCAACGAGAAGAACTAACATATCCTGAAGAGGGGGAGAGCCTTTTTCATTCATAGATGTGGGTGAAGGGGACCCCGCTGCATTTTATTGTTGATAGTGGAAGCCATAAGAACCTCAACTCAGTAGAGGTCATCAAACAATTGGGATTGTCGACAACACCACACCCACAACCATACAACATCGGGTGGCTTCGCCAGGGATGAGATCTCTGTGTCAGCCAATAGTGTCGATTGTCATACAACATCCAACCCTTCAAGGATGAGGTATTATGTGATGTTTCCCTGCTAGATGTCTGTAATGTTCTCTTGGGCCAACCATATATGTGGAAGCGCCATGCTATCTATGAGTCTCGACCCCGTAGTGTCATTATTACTTTGGGGGGTCATCTCTATAGGATACCGGAGGTGGTCCTGACTATTGCCCCACCTAAACAATGCCACAACCACTAAAAAAATTATCTTCTTCACAATTTGTTCAAAAGATGAACATAAGGATAATGCAACCACTATAGCCTTGGCCCAAGCACCTTTTATCCAATAGAAGCAGGTCGAAAAGACTGTAGCAAAGAGAAAACATTCCTTCTGCACATAGACAACTCATGTATCCAGACTAGTTAAAAAGGTCCAACCGTTCCAGCCACAGGTTCGTGAAAACCTTCAAAAAGCTAAGCAATGCAACTTCTCCAACAAGGCAAGCAACTCATCAAGATGCAGATTCAACAAACTATTTTCCCTCCCCCCCGGGCACTCAATGGAATTTATACCATTTATTCCTAAGGAGGGAGGATTGATCCAGGTGGATATTGGTGTCCACCCACCTTTTCCAACTTGCTCAAAATAGTTTTCTGGCAATTTTGACAATTTACTATTTTTAGCATTTTTTAACTTCTGGGACCATTTTGAGGGCCTAAATGAAGGTTTTTCGGGATTGATCTTATCAATGATAACTGAAGGCTCTAATTGAGACCCCAAAATTAATCTCCTCGGTGATACCTTTCCAACGAGATATCGTGCACCCCAAATGGAGATCGTATGCCTAAGTTACGCCCCCAGGAAGTTGATACACCAAACTACCCAAAAGGGGGTCCACAAAACTGTTGGCTTTTCATCTTCCAGGGTTAGGGTTTTGGATTTTATTTATGATAAAAAGGCCTTTGGAGCCTCACTGTAAAATCATCTTCTCAAGGATCCAAGTAGCCATCACATCTCTTCTCAGAGATAAGATGCCACCATTCTAGTGAGTCTTTCTGCACTCTGTATTTTATAGTCTTTGTACATTTTCACTCATTAATAGAAAATTGTGTATTACTGTACATATTTGTTTATGCTTGCATGTCTGATACATTTGTGTTATAATATTGGATATCCCAGATATCTCAATACATTTCTTTAATATATCTCCACCCTCTTTTCGTGCCAAAAATAATCCAGATCACTACACTAGTTAAAACAAAGAGATATTGTTTATCTTGTATATTAGGGTTGATCACCTCCTTGTAGTATCTTAATTTACTCTTATCCTCTAATTATTTATTGCACCGCAATTTCTCCTTAAATTTAGATGTAATAATATTTTTAATATTACTATTATTCTACAAAGTAATTTATTCATCAATACCCCAATTGTTTAGCCAAGAGTGAGCCAAGACTTGGAATATTTATGTCAACCCCACTTAAGCCATAGGTGGTTTTCACTAGAGTTTGAAGCAACCTTGGGAAGCCTCTTGTATTCCATGTTGTTTATAATTTTCTTATACATTAAGCACCTATTCATAGCCATGCTCTCAATGGGAGAAATACTTTCTTCTATGAGGAGGATAGGATAGGGTGTATTACCTTAATTTTAAAATTATAAATTATAAAACACTTTTGAATTTGTTGTATCTTTCTCCATGATTCTTTAGAGATGTTGCAACCCCAAACTTCACAACTATATAAGATAGCAGGAGTGACAAGAGTCTCAAAGAGGATTTTCTTTTTATCCCAAATCCAAAGTTACTTTGATTTACTATTGTTTTCAAGTCCATATTAAGTTTTTCACCCTCAATTTAACCTTTTCTCAATGCTATAATTCTAGTTGAGCTTGTTATGTCGATCAATTCTAAAAACATTTATATGAAGTTGATTCCTCTAATTTGTTGTGTCAAACATGAAATTAACGTAAATGATCATTTTGGATTTGATTATCATAGCCTTTTTTGTCAATGTTAATAGTCATACCCATACTAAAGAAAAATCCTTGAGAATTTTTAGTTTCTTGTGGAGATCATAGGGAATCCTCACAATAAGAACAGTATCATAAACAAAAATAAGAATGATGATGACTATTCCAACTAGAGATGTGCAAGCAAATCTTGCTTCTCCCAACAACCCTCTAAATTCTCGACATTTTACCAAAAAAGGTAGGGGATATGAGACAACCTTGCTTAGCTCCTATATCACAACTAATTTCTTTTGACCAACCATCAATGTTCTGAAACTTGGCAATAACGTTCCTTTGCATCCTTATCATAGCAAATCTTAACTCGAAAGGAAATTTTAGCTCTTCCAATCTATTACAAAGGTTTGTTCTAGGCACGATGTCAAATGTTTTTCTAAATTCAATGAAACAACACAAAAGATTGGTTTTATTATTGTGACACTCCTTTGCAATGATCCTAAGCATAACAAGGTGGTCCATAAATGAATGATATCTCCTAAATATGGTTTGTCCTTTAACTCTTTTTATGTGTCTTTCTAGCCATACATTGATAGATTCCTTTCCAAAATAATTCCATATAACTTGGCTAAAATAGGGTAATAATAATGGTCCTATAATTAAAGGGATTATTTTTATCCACGCTTTTAAAAATAGGAACAATGAGGCTTTGAGTCCAGGGTTTGGGGAAATCCTTCTTAGTTGTTAAATTGAAGATCTTATGAATGTGAGGAGTGAGGATTGACCCTCCAATTTTTAGGAATTCTACATGGTATCCTTCAATGTCCTTAGTTTTCCCTTTTGCAAACTGCTTAACCCCAAATTATATGTCTTCTAAAGGAAAGTATTCTTCATCTACATAAAGGGTTTTAATGTTGTCCTTGGCCTTAGCAAATTCATAAGATCCCTAAAAGGGATCTTATTTTTTTCTTTAGTTTTATGAGTTAGAATTTTCCACCAAAAATTCTTAGGATTTAGCTTAGAGAGTTGTAAAAGTGTCTCTTACTTTATGTTTATATAATACCATTTCTATCTTTTAATTAGGGTTTTGTACATATTAGCAAGAAGTGGAATTGTATTTCTTTTAATTAGGGATCTGTAACTATTAGTAATAAGCGAATTGGATACATGGTAAAGGGGAGGGGAAATAATAGGATTAGGTGTATTAGTATAGAGTAAAGGGGAGGGGAAATATTAGGATTAGGTGTATTACTATAGAGTACTACTTCTTGCACATAGGGAGGAGGGGAGGTTGAGAAACAATAATATTCACACCACAATCAATCAACCATTATGTTAGTAGGAGGTACCACTCACTTGTGGTTTCCCCCATTGTCATATGGATCATGGTATATTGGAGCTTATATGTTATTGTAAGCCACATCTCTTCACCATTATGAGATTAATTTTTTTATAGAGAGGTATTTATTTCATAGAAACGACGATCCAGGTAGATATCGGTGGCCACCCACCTTTTCCAACTGGCTCAAAACAATTTTGTGGCAATTTTGGTAATTTACTATTTTTGGTAGTTTTTTGTGTCCTCAACTTTCAGAGCCGTTTTGAGGCCCTAAACGACGTTTTTTGGGCATCAAACATCCGACGAATATGAGTTTGTTTCAGACTTGATATTCGTTGTCAACAACTGTATTCCTCGGATAGATCTTTCCAACGATGTATCAAGCACCCCAAGCAGATATCGTATGCAAAAGTTATGCCCCTGGGAAGTTGACGTATCAACTACCCCCATCGGGGCCTGCAGACCTTTTGGATTTTCATCTTCCGGGATTAGGGTTTTGGATTTTACTTATGTTAAAAAGGCCTTTGGAGCCTCATTGTAATAATCATCTTCTTGTGAATGTGAGTAGTCGTCACATCTCTTCTCAGAGATAAGCTGCCACCATTCTAGCGAGTCTTTCAATCTGTATTTTTCCAGTCTCTGTACATTTCTTTCATTAATAGAATCATGTATTACTGTATATCTGTGTTTATGGTTGCATCTCTGATACATTTTGGTTATATTATTGGATATACGCAATATATCTGTGCATTTATTTATTATATCTCCGCTCTCATTTCGTGTCGAAAAATAATCTGGATCAGTGGTATCAGAGCAGGCTGCTCTTGATCGTTTTTTCAGTGCATGTCCTCGACAAGGTCTGAGTATAGAAATTTGGGTCTCGAGCTTGTCTCTCTTGAAGACAATCGCTCTCACACACCCAAGAAACCCTCCATGGCGGAATGAAAGAAAAACGACGGAGCATATGATCCTATCAATCTATTGCTTGAGCAAACTCTCACGCAACAGAGGGACGAAATGATGGAGATTTTTTCCCATATCCTTCAATGTCTGCCGATAGCAACAAGCGCATCTTCATCAAACAACCACTTTGGATGCACCTCTCCTTTCAGGGTATAGGTTAAGTTTGATATTCCCGTATTTGAAGGTTAGATAGATGCAGATGCCCTGGCCAAATGGTTAAATCTGTTAGACAGTTGTTTCTCTGTTCATAATTTTTATGACAGGGAAAAGATCACCTTCGCACTCCTTAAAGCTCTCCCCCATGTCAAACATTGGTGGGAAACTTACTGGGAGAAAATTTCCATAAAGGATTTTGGAATATATGGGGTCGAGCCCACTTGGGATTTTTTTGTGGATGCGGTAAAGGAACAGTATTACCCTATTGGAAACTATGAGGACCAGTACATGAGATGGACCACACTACGACAAGAGAGGGGCCAAGAAGTTATGTAGTTGACTAATATCTTCCACACCTTGCGAACCAAGCTGGGTATCAAAGACTGTGAACGAAATTTGGTTCTGAAATACCATGGGGCTCTACACAGATACATCCAAAATGAAATGGATTTTCTGGACATCTCATCACTCGGTGTTGCTTATCGATATGTTGTTAAAATCGAGCAGAAATTTAAGCACCAGAACAAACGGGAGTTTGGGTTTTCAAATCTGCAACAAACAAAGTATGATAAAGATGACCCTAACAAACAATCTCCCGAAAACCAGTCCAAGCCACAGGAAAAGAAGGGTCGTGGGAAGACAAAGAAGGACACCGAAAAATGGTGCGATTTCCACAAAATCCCCTGGCACAACACCAAGGATTGTCGCTCAAAACAATCATTGGTGGCCAATATCAAAGATAAGGAGTTGAACCCTGATTCAGAATTTGATTATGAAAATACTGGTAAAAGACAAATCATCGACGCAGACCCCACTGCTATTGTCGCGACCGCAACAATTCAACCAAAAGAACCAACAGATCCTGAAGAGGGGGAGCGCCTTTTTAATTCAAAGATGTGGGTGAAGGGGACCCTGCTTCATTTTATTGTTGATAGCAGAAGACATAAGAACCTCATCTCAACAGAGGTCGTAAAACAATTGGTATTGTCAACAACACCACACCCGCAGTCATACAACATCAGTGGCTTCGCCAGGGACGATATCTTCGTGTGATCTTCAAGGATGAGGTATTATGTGATGTTACCCCACTGAATGTTTGTGATGTTCTCTTGGGCCAACCATATATGTGGAAGCGCCATGATGTTTATGAGTCTCGACCCTATAGTGTCATTGTTTCTCTGGGGGGTCATCTCTATAGAATACTAGAGGTAGTTCTGACTACTGTTCCACCTAAACACTGTCGCAAGGTAGTATCTCATACTACAAAATTCATCTTCTTCACAATCTGTTCAAAATGTGAACAAAAGGATACTGCAACCACTACAGCCTCGGCCCAAGCACATTCTATCCAACAGAAGCAAGTTGACAAGATTGTAGCAAAGTGTAAAGATTCCTTCTGCACAAAAGCATCTCATGTAGCCAAACTGGTTAAAAAGGTCCAACCCTTCCAGCCAAATGTTCGTGACAACCTTTAATAAACTAAGCAACGCAACTTCTCCAACAAGGCCAACAACTCATCAAGATACAGATTCAACAAATGTTTTTCCCCCTCCCCCGGACACTCAATGCAATGGAGACCATTTCTTCCTAAGGAGGGAGGATTGATCCAGGTGGATATCGGTGGCCACCCACCTTTTCCAACTGGCTCAAAACAATTTTCTGGCAATTTTGGTAATTTACTATTTTTGGCAGCTTTTTCAGGTCCTGAACTTCCAGAGTCATTTTGAGGCCCTAAACGACGTTTTTTGGGCATCAAGCATTTGGAAAATATGTGTCCATTCTGGATTTGATATTCTTTGTCAATAGTTGTAGTCCTTGGATAGATCTTTCCAATGATGTATCGAGCACCCCAAACAAAGATCGTATGCAAAAGTTACACCCCCAGGAAGTTGACATATCAACTACCCCCATCGGGGCCCGCAAACCTTTTGGCTTTTCATCTTCTGGGGTTAGGGTTTTGGATTTTACTTATGTTAAAAATGCCTTTGGAGCCTCATTGTAATAATCATCTTCTTGTAAATGCGAGTAGCCGTCACATCTCTTCTCAGAGATAAGCTGCCACCATTCTAGCGAGTCTTTCACTCTATATTTTTACAGTCTCTGTACATTTCTTTCATTAATAGAAATCATGTATTACTGTATCTTTGTGTTTATGGTTGCATCTATGATACATTTATGTTATATTATTGGATATATGCGATATCTCTGTGCATTTCTTTATTATATCGTCGCTCTCATTTCTTGCCGAAAAATAATCCGGATCAAACAATTCCAAGAAACACAAATTTTAGACATAACCAACTTAATAATGGGTGTATACATACATATCTTTTCGATTTGAAGAATGTGGTGTGATCACACTTTTCTTATTGTCTTTCTCTTAGCAAGTTCATAACCTAAAGTTTATACAAACCTTAGATATGTTAATTTTGTTGATAATAAAAAATAATGAATATCACATGGTTGGTAGAGCCTCTAATTTGAGATTATACTAGAAGCAAATTAGAGATGAAAACAATGGTAGCATGCTTT
>ML823980.1:49838-65456 GCA_009831015.1 Picea engelmannii
TGGCTTGACGAATGCACCGAGTACCTTCATGAGGCTAATGAATGAAGTGCTGAAGGAATTCATTGGTAAGTTTGTCATTGTTTATCTGGATGACATATTGATTTTCAGTAAAACAAAAGAAGAACATCTGAAGCATTTAGCTGCAGTAATGAAGAAGCTACAGCAGGAGAAGATGTTGATCAATATGAGGAAATCTTCATTTATGAAGACAGAACTCATTTACTTGGGATTTGTCATATCGGCGAATGAATTAAAGATGGATCCAAGTAAAGTGGAGGTAATTAAAAATTGGCCATCACCGAGAAATATTTTCGAGGTGAGAAGTTTTCATGGACTGGCTAGTTTCTACCGAAAATTCATCAGGAATTTCAGTGGAATTAGCGCAACGATGATGAACACAGTCAGGAAAAGACACAAATCTTTTCATTGGACTGAAGAGGCAGAGAAGAGTTTCAACCTGTTGAAACAAAAGATCACAGAACAACCGGTTTTGGTGTTGCCGGATTTTGCGAAAGTGTTCCAGGTGAAATGTGATGCAAGTGGCTTTTCCATAGGAGCAGTCTTGAGCCAGGAGGACAGACCAATTGTGTATTTCAGCGAGAAGCTGGATGAGGCAAAAGTGAAGTACTCCACGTATGACAAAGAATTTTATGCTATCATACAGGCATTGAAGAAATGGAGGCATTACTTGATCCCGAAAGAATTTGTTTTATATAGTGATAATCATGCATTGCAATTTGTGACTCAACAAGAGAAGTTGAATCAGAAACATGCTAAATGGGTAGAGTATATGCAGAATTTTACATTTGTAATTAAACACATTTCAGGTACTGCTAACAAAGTGGCTAATACTTTGAGCAGGAAGTGTTTGTTGCTGCAGGAGTTCCGAGTCAAGACATTAGGTTTTGAAAATCTTAGGGACATGTACACATGAGATGCAGATTTTGCAGAGGCATATGAAGCAGCTGAGAATCCAGTTCTCAGAGACAGAAGCCCATGGATAGATTACATGATCCAAAATGGATTGTTGTTAAGAGGAAATCAAATGTGCATTCCAAATTGCTCCATGAGGGAGAATCTGTTAAAAGAAAAATAGAGCGGAGGTTTGGCAGGGCATTTTGGCCACAACAAGACATTTGCAAAGCTAAGCGAAGCATACTTTTGACCAGGAGTGTGGTCAGAAGTCAAGAAGTTTGTCGACAGATGTAGAATTTGCCAGCATTCAAATGGCAGAAAGCAGAATGCGGGATTCTATCAACCATTACCCATACTCGAGAGGCCGTGGGATGAAATCATCATGGATTTCCTATTGGGATTGCCTAGGACGCAAAGAGGACATGATTCGATCTTTGTGGTGGTTGACAGGTTTTCCAAAATGGCACATTTTATCCCATGCCAGAAGACTAGCGATGCGACTCATATCGCAAATTTGTTCTTCAAGGAGGTCGTTAGACTTCACGGGTTACCCAGAAGCATAGTATCAGACAAGGATACGAAATTCATTGGACATTTCTGGAGGACACTCTGGAAGAAGATGGGAACTAACTTGATGTTTAGTTCTACCTATCATCCTCAGACGGATGGGCAAACAGAGGTGGTAAATAGAAGTCTGGGAGATTTATTAAGAAGCTTGGTGACAGAGCACCACAACAGTTGGGGCAATGTGTTGCCACAGGCAGAGTTTGCATACAACGACTCAGTGAACAGGAGCACAGGCAAAAGTCCATTTGAGATTGTATACGGCAGGCAACCAAGAGGAGTTTCCGAACTGAGGGATTCAGAGCAGATAATGACTAAGAGCGTAAGCGCTGAAGAATTCGCAGAGGCGATGGAAAAACTTCACAACAGGGTGAAGGAGCGATTGCTGGAATCAAACCAGAAATATAAGTGCAGAGCGGATCAACATCGGAGACAAATTCAGTTCGAAGTTGGTGATCTAGTTCTGGCACATCTGAGGAAGGAGAGGTTCCCAAGAGGAACATACAACAAGATGAAAATGAAGAAAATCGGGCCATGCAGAGTCCTCAAGAAATTAGGAGAAAACTCTTATGAAATTGAGTTGCCAGGTGAGATTGGAATATCTCCGACATTCAATGTCTCAGACTTATATCCATATAAGGCTGAGGAAGCAGGAGATGGAAGAAATGAACAGCAGGAGGTCCAGTGGCAGAAGCAGATGCCGATTGCAGAGAAGCCACAGATGGAGAGTATACTCGACAAGCGAGTGAGCAAAAAGACCAGGCGGAAGCAATACTTCGAGTATTTGGTCAAATGGAAGAACCACCCAGTGGAAGATGCCAGCTGGGAAAACGAAGCAGAGATTCAAAAGCATGGATAGACCGTGCAGGAGCTCATGGACAGGAGCCCATGAAAGTTTTCAAGCCGAGGAGTATGATGCAGGAGCATCACCGACTCATCAAGCGAGCCAGCACATCAAGCGGAGATCAGCTAGACAAACCAACCCAAATTTTTGAAAATGCTTTGGGATTGTTGCGCCAGCCCTTTAATGAATCATTTATGAAAAGCGCCTTTTGTATATTGTATTGGACTTTGAGCGATACGCTCTCGTCCTTAGTAGATAGGAGGCATTTAATCTAGTTAATGCTGGTAGATAGGATTTTAAGTCTAGTTTTGATAGTTTAGAGTCCAAGAGGGAAAACAGATATAGACACCCTCATTGTACCATTGTAAGATAGTAGTGAAGAATAGAGGTAGCATTCAGGAGAAGAAAAGAGCAAACATAGAATATTGTATGAAGAACACCCATGTACAGGCATTTGAATTAATAGAAGAAAGTTCTGATTCAAACTCATGGTCGGTGTTGTTTCTCTGTGTATATTATTTATGTGCTCATGAATGTTTGCTTTCCTGTTATGCATTTGCTTTGTATATGCTGTGCATGTGATTTCATGTTTCAAACTGAAGTCTGAAAGGGAGAGAGAGTGAGGTTCAATTGTTTCTCTATCTGAGCCAGGAGATTCCTGCAAGGTGCACAGTTGAAGCCATTCGCAAAGAGTGCGTTGATGAAGGCTCAGGTAGTCTAACTCTTGTTCTCATTCACCGAGAAGTGAAAGTGGGTTGTTGAAGCCGTGCAAGGAGTGCACAGGCTGAAGAGGAAATCTCAGTCGTGAGTCTGAGAAGGAAGCTTTGGGGGACTGCTGCTGCAGGCGTGTGCAGAGTCGAAGAAGTTTGAACACCTAAAGTGTTGGCAGGGTTTCCACAAGAAGTGCACGCAAAGAGATCTCTTTTCTAAGAGATTTAGAAGCTAGAAGAAGTTCAGGAGGGGCAAAGCTTTCAAATCCGTTGAAGGATCGCACCGAAGGGTTTGTGTTAGGAAGTCCTCAAGAAAGGTGAAGTGACGGTCGATATCTTGTGGAGAAGCTCGGGGAAATCCCGTCAGCCATTAGATCACGGGAAATTTGCGTGGGTTTAAGCCTAGTGTGCAAAGGAGGAGTCCCGGGAGGAGTCATCGGGGTTTCATTAAGTCAGATAATTGAGACCTTGTGGTTCTCGAAATCCCGAGAAAGGATCCTAGCCGTTGATCTCGGCAGGACACGCGTCAATATTCTGAGGAGTCGTCGGGGATATTGGAGGCATCGGGATTTTACAGGTCGAGAGAACTGAGACCTTTTGAGTCTCGAAACTCCGACGGAGAATCTAAGCCGTTGGTCTCAACAGGACACGCGTCAGACATTAGGAGAAGAGTCGGGGTTCAGTTCATCGGAGAATCGGAGTTTTCGAAGACATAGAACTCTTGCATGTTGGGATCGCGATCCGCGATATCCCGACGAGAGATTTGAACCGTCCAATAACAGGGACACGTGGCAAGAGATCCCAAGGAGTCGGGAATCGGGGAATCGGGGTTTTCGAAGGAAGGGAACTCGCACACCTGGAAACCACGATACGCGATTTCTTGATCACCACAGGAGTGTGGGCCACAGTAGAGCAGGTGAGTAGACAGGTGACAACCCATATCGAAATTCGGGGAGTCGGAAGTCCCGAGCACACAACATCAGGAATTGCGATATCCCGATACGCGATTTTCGACGGGTACAAGGATAGAGTGGGGACCACCAAGGTCAGAGTGGTGGACAGGTGTCGCGCCACACCGAACGATCGCAGATCGGGGTTCGGGAAAAGACAAGTCCCGGAACTCATAGGTTTTGGATTCGCGAACTCGCGAACTCCGATACACCGAGGGAGGATAGGTGTCAAAGGGTCAACCCTCGTAGGAATCAATGCCAAGTGGCATCAGGAATCGAAGAATCGGAGATCCCGAGCGCGTAAGTTCTACACACTCCAATTCCGCGAATTCTGAAACTCCGATAGTGGAAAGGACCGTGGTCTCGTGGACTAGCGGTCGCATGAGAAGGGAGTTAGCCAGAGGGAGCTAAGGAGTGGTGAGAGGTACCATCGGGGATCCGTGAGGACAATGGATCACAACAATGCAAGTGCCGATTTCTCGACGGGGAAATTCTCGATAAGTGCAAGGAAACCGTGGGTGGATATTCATCGGGGTTCGGGGATTTGTAAGTACCGATCCCGTGAGTTCAAGACTCGCGATCACGTGAGGTCCAATTTCCCGATTTGGAGTAGGGAGATCATAAGAGGCATTCTGTGGGTATTGAGAACTTCCGATAAGGGAGTTGAAGAGCAAATTAGCTCTTCGGGCGAAGGAAGAGAAGGTCTTGAGGGAGTGGACGTGCCCTGGGTGGCTCGTTTGCGCCAATAGGTCAACATAATCTAAACAAAATAGAAAGCTCCTCCAAAGCAATAATTATCACAATTCTGTTCTAAACAAAACAGAGAAACCCTACTGGAACAGATGCAGTTAGAAAATATCAAAATGCTAAATATTTCCATCAACAGATCCGTCCCAGGAATGATGATGATGATGATTAACGTCCACTAAAACCTAATTGATCTATCAAACCTTAAGAAGATAAATAATTACTTATAATATATCAGATATTTTAGAATTTTATGAATATTAAATTTATTTATTTATTAAAAACAATATTTAAATAATGTTAAAAAATATTCATCAATAATTTATTTACGGAATTCGGAATTATAATGATAGCAGCTGACCGAATAAGTCATTTTACAAATCCTATTCATTCATTCCAATTCTCAGTACAACGACAAGTCGCCTTATCTTTAGGAATTTAAGGATATAACAAGTTAAAGTTCTTATATATTTTTGGAATTTTGATTGAATTTTTAAGTCAAGTTAAAGTTCATATATAATCATTTTATCATATACATATTTTAAATTATAACTCAAAAATTAGCAGTTATTAATTGAACAATTCGTACACAATTATATGACTTTTAATGGCAGTGTTGGAATTTTTAATGGCAGTGTTGGAATTTGTGGTCAAACATTTTACTATATTATATTTATAACATAATAATAATAAAAGATAATATTCGTACACAATTATATGACTTTTAATGGCAGTATTGGAATTTGATGGCAAAATATTTGTGGTCAAACATTTTACTCTATTATATTTATAACAGAATAATAATAAAAGAATATATGTTAAATATGTTTGAGAAATTAGTTTTTAATTGTAATTTTTATTATAATTTGATAAAATGTTAGAAAATCTAATTTAAATTATTAAAAAGATTGATATTTATTATTATTATTTTTTATTTTTTTGCATTAAGAACAATTGGGAAATGTTGAAGCTTTAGCCTTATGTTATATTTTTTTTTTTCAAAAGAAAAAAGCTTAACTTTTATTAAAGGAAATAAAAATTACATTCTGAATAATGCGTGACATGTATTTAATGTGGATAAAAAAATGTATTTAGTCTGGATAAAAAATTTCAACCCCGAGAGGAAGAAAGATGTAGCGAAAGATAGCCAGTGAAGGCTCCCTAATAATACACTTGAAACTACAAGAAAATGAATAGCTACAAAACTCAGCCAAGAATACATAGAAAAGGAAAACCATATGAGAGACCAGACAGACCAGGCCAAAGCAAAAAATAAAACCTCCCAAGAAATAGAAGCGGAGTGACAACGGAACTAGAAGTCTTGAAACCACATAAGAGAAAGCCAAAAACTGAACGCCCAAAACATGACCTCAAAGCATTGACTTTTGCCCACAAACAACACTGCACGCCTAGAAAGAGAGGACCTCAAAGCTCTGACCTAAACACCATAAAAGAAACAACAACCCCAACGTCCACTCCACAAAAACCAGAACCCAAGAGGAGCACAGAGCCCCCCAACCACCAAAAGCCAATGGGGAAAACCTGACATTTTCATTAAGCCCTGAACAAACCGATAGGGTTGGATCAACTACCTTGGCGCACACCCAAAGACTACATCAACAAAACACCGACACCTCGCAATCTACAGATCCGACATAAAAAAACCCCGCAAGGAAACAAAATGTGGACGAAGCATCCTCAACCAAAGCAACTAACCGAGAAGAAAACATAAGAGACATGATCCACTCTGAGGAGAGCACGATCGCCAAGCAGAAAACTGGGAAAGGGCAAAAGAAGAACAGATCCGCACCAGAGGGATCATAGCCAACTCCAGAGAAAAAGAAACCCGTCGACCAACGCGACCTTGAAGGAAAAGGCAAAGGGGAATCACGTCGATGAGAAATACACCTCGAAAAAAAAACCCGAGCATTCGACGAAGTCTTGAAACAAACCAATCCAAACACCAATTAAACATTATGCGGCAAGCACGAGAGCGATCCAGAGAAAAAGGGGAACATGAGCGAAGAGAAAAGCATGACAGAAAAAACTCTGGTGCGAGGTGCAAACCACTTCAACTAACTTTATGTTATATTATGTTACATAACACTATATTAAATAAAGTTAAAATTAGCTCAATTAAAAAAAACAATAATAAAAATATATATTATATTAGATACCACTACATTAAATAAAATTAAAATTAATTCAATTAAAAATAAAATAATAAAAATAAAATCTTCTCATTTAAAAATTAATTTGATGAAATAATAAAAAAAATAACAACTTAAAAAAATTAATCAATCTCTTAATGTTTGATAAATCTTAAAAGGAATTTAATCTCTAAATGTTTGATAAATCTTAAAATGAATCTTCTTTGGTAGGACAAAATCTATACAATTAAAACTTTTCATATACAAAGTTGTCGATAGACATCTTTATAAACGCAACGTGTAAAGAGTACTCTCGACCACATCCTTCCTCCGTCCTGCCTTCCACCGTTCCCCATTATATCCAATCGCAAATCAGCGCATGTTATAATTGACTTTTTCCATTCAAACCAATCATAAGTCGCCGCGTTGTATAGTTGATTTTTTCCAAAGAGACTTTGGTGGCCCAATACTTAGTCATGTCTATTAATACTATTACTAGTATACCTCGAAACCGGGGAAGGAAATGTCTAACAAAATGGAATTTTTATTTTTATTTTTTTTAATTATGATGGGCTGCATTATTACTAGTTACTTTATTTTTTCCATCTTTAAAATGTATATGTTATATAGACGTAGTCTTCAGTTATACAGATAAGTAACTCCTTTTAAGTTTAAAAGAATAATAACAATTAAATTATTTTATAGGAGGTGAAAAAGAGGTCAAGGGGTTTTTAAAAAAAACCAATCTGTGTTGCTATGGTTTAATGATGAAGTTCTATAGTACCCTGCGATTAAACATTTAAGGATATCTTATTTCAACAATACTTATAAAATGTGAAAAATGACAATAATACTATTATTTGGCTAATTAAATATTAGGTATTGAAAACATGTCAATGATGAAAAATATTACATTCATTTGTATAAAAAGATAGCATAATTAAAGACAATGACACCCAACCATGTGTCAAGCACAGTTGGTCATAATTGTAAGTAATCAATGCATAAAATTAACTAAAAAAATAATGAAATGAATAAAATTTGAGTCTAGCACAAACTTTGTTCATCTTATAATGATGGCACAATGTGATCATATAAAAACAACTTCATATAATTGAAATTGCATTTCAACTTGAGTACCTAATCATATTTATTATTAGAAAAATCTCCCAAAAAAAAATACAAATCTTTCCTCTCACATAATATCACCTATCATCATTATTACAATATTTTCTTCAACCAAATATTGTAGGTGAGACTTGATACTAAATCTGAAAGCAACAATTGTTTTAAGTTGAACATGTAAAGATGAAATATGTGTATGGGTGTATCGAATATTTTTATTTGGAATGATGTGCATGAGAGAGTTGATTGTTTATACCATGAATATAATGAGTTATTCTCAACACAAATAACATGTCAAATAGAAGTAGACCCAATGCCTCTATGCACTTTGTCGTGGCATTTATGAAGTTTGTTGTGAAGTTTTTAGTGCCTGCCAATGTTCAATTCCTACACTTCCATGATTTATCCTTGTGCAACAATGCTACATGTCTACTCCCTTGCTTCCTATTGCAATCAACATAAAAGTGTAGCTTGATTACACTATAGAGGTTGTCAAGTTTCTCAGTTTTGAGGCATCTTGAGGATGTCCCTCTCCCTTGCATCTTACTACAAGAAGCACACAAGTTTAGCTTGATCACGCTATAGAGGCTATTGAGTTTCTAGGTTTTGAGATATTTGAAGGATTTTCTAACTTTTCTTGATGGTGAAAATCATACAAGCATATTCAATGACATGCCTCAACAACCTCTTTGGTGTATTCTTGCTATATGCATGTCATCGTTGCCTATATATTTATATTGTTCGATTATGACATATATCTTTGTGTGATGGGAGGAATTAAGGAAAGTTGTTGAATCCTTGATTGGAAAAGGAATTATAAAATCATATTTAGAGTAGCTTGGGGACTTATTTAACCTCACATCATTTTTTGATACATTAAGGCTGGGAAAAAATTTACATGGGTGAAAAACTTAATCTCAAAGTTCCAGAAATCAACATGGCAACATGGAAAATTTCTTATAGCATGTATGTTGTTTTTAATCATATATCAATAAATTTCTTATAGTTAAAATCCAGTTGAAAAAACAAGTGTTGGGGCCTAAGATTATTCAACCTAGAGGCCATAATCTCACTTCAAACTTATGAATTTCATCATTGGTTGCTAGTTAGGTCACAATATATTTAAATATTACTTTAATTTAGTTGAACTTACTAGTCTTTTAAGTATTCAATATGGTTGGAAAATGTGGGTATACCCATTCCATCTTTAATCATTATAACTTCATGGCTAACTTGATTTTAATTTCCTTCACAATTTTTTTTTACGCATGATCCAAGAGAGAGAGAGAGAGAGAGAGAGAGAGAGAGAGAGAGAGAGAGTTTGTACAAGTGATTTTTCATTTTAAGACATACAACTCAGAGGATGACAATAACTCCAATATACTCTCATTGTGTTTGATCTAAATGCAAACAAAACTAAACTAAATTTCTATATGTACATGAAATTGGAGGTAGATCAAATGAAAAGCTACCACAAGAAAATATAATTGATTAGAGGAAATATGGAAGCTTCCTTTGGGTGTTTTGTATCCACATTTTGTTGGGTTTAATGGGTAAAGAATTGCACCAATAGAGTCATGGTTGGAGAGTTGGTCAATAATGGTGCATTTTTAAAGACGTGACTGTTGAATATGGTCAAAGGATATTGGTTTCTCTATAAAATGTAGAGCTTCCATCTTCATTATTAACACCATCTTGTGGTTTTCCAGTTCCACGTTTGTTTTACACAAATCCTATTATTTTTAGATTACTTCCTTTTGTAATACTTTTCTCTCTCTCACACTTACATCCTAGTGCTGCAAATGTAAAGATAAGGATTAGCTTGATATCCACTTACAGATATATTTATTGAGTTCATGAAAAGTGTTTTCCCATTTACATCACACACATTCATCATTCAATTCGACATAAAAGTGAATGGTGAAAAATATATTTTTCATTTATATTACATATATATATATATATATATATATTTAGTTTGATTAAAGAATCCATTACTACATTATGAGGGGATCTAACCACGTTTTCATCATATATATTCAATAAACTTAAAAGAAAAATAAATTGTGAAAAGTATATTTCTCAATTATGTTACATATATATTCATTAGGTTCAAGAAAAGTATCTTTTCTATTCAATAAAAAAGGAAAATAAATTGTGAAAAGTATATTTCTCAATTATGTTATATATATTCATTAGGTTCAAGAAATATGTTATATATATTCATTAGGTTCAAGAAAAGTATCTTTTCCATTTGCATGACACATATTTTTCTTTTTCATTTACATGGCATATATTTATCATTAAACTTGAGAGGAAAGTGATTGTAAAAAGTATCTTTCCCATATGTATTATAGATACATTTATTGAACTTGATTGGAAAGTCCGTCATGATATTTACATGAATAGGTGAATCTATGTTTTCCTTGTATATTTATTAAGTTCTAATAAAAATTCTCTTTTCCATTTGATCACATATATATCCATCATTAACTTAAGAGGAAAGTCTATTATAAAATGTGTTTTTCTCGATTGCATTACATATAATGAGTTATTGAGCTCATGTAAAGTGTCTTTTCCATTTGCATCACATATATATTCATCATTGAATTTTAGAGAAAAATTAATTATGAAAAAAAAAAAAACTGAACTTTGTTATTTGTTAATATATTCATTGTATTTGATTAAAACTTTTAGAAAAAAACATATTAATATAAACCATAATGAAACAACAAAATTATATTTGGAACAATAGTATTTAAAATCTTAAAAAAAAAAATATGTAATCAATCAATTCACTTCAACAATTTTTTCTTTTTAATAAAAGATAAATAATAATTTTTTCACCTAAATTTATTCAATTTAATTAAATTTAAAAAAATTAAAACATTTACATTAAATTTTTTTCATAAAAAATAATTTATATATATATATATATATATATATATAATGTCTTTTTCAATTTTAAAAAATATTTACTATATGTTAAGTTATAATCAATGTTATTTAATAATAGTTTATTTTTATTAATATTTTAGTTTAAATTTTTTTTGTTAAATGTTTTCATAAAAATAAAATTTATGCAATTTAGGATTATAATTTCATTAATATATAATAATTTTTTTTATCAATTTTAAGTGTTTACCAAATTAAAAAAATATTTTCTATATGTTAAGTTATAAACATTGTTCTTTACTTTCTAATAGGTTATTTTTATTAATTTTTTTTTTAATTTTTATAAATGATACATACGATATTCTTTAAAATAAATAAATTACACATAATCAAAATAAATATAATATTTTTATGGATATAATTTAATTATCAAATATTTTGGTAATTTATTATTTATATGATTTAAAAATTCAAATATAAATGATATAATTTTTAGAAAAAAATTATTTAATTATTAAACATTGCAAATATGTGGATTAAAACTAGTGCATACCATTCTACAATTTTATTAAGGAAACAAAAAGAAATAAATACATAATAATACTCTTTACTAAAAATTTATGGGTGAAATTTTGCCATAGGTTTATTTTTTATGTTTTTTTAGAAAAACATTTTTTCAATTTTCAATTTTATATAAAATGATTCACCAAATTTTTATAGGATAAACATATTTTACTCTAAGATTCACTAAAATTTTATAAAGTATATAAAATCTTTAGAAATTTGAATATTTTTACAAAAATATAATCTAATTTTTATGGTTGGTATTTTATGATTGACATTTTAAAAAGTAGTAAGATTTACCAACGAAATTGCTACAATACCTTTCCGATGAATCCATAGTTGACAAATAGTGTTCCATGCCCTACCGTCTATGTCATTTCATTGAACCTGGTTGTCAACAATTTATCCCATGAGCCGACTCAACTCTGAGCTTGGAGTGGCTTGAACAAACCCTAGAAGTTTTCCTAGGCAAACATTCTCGGGCAGAGGAGCTATTTCCTCACATCCCAAAAAGTTGTTGTTTTTTTTGGGGGTGGTATTTCAAGTTTGTGATTTTAGTGTGTAAAAGATTATAATTTATCTATTTAAAAGTGAGATTTATGGATTTTAAGGTTTTTGAATCAATGTATGATTGATTAAAATGGTGTTAGTTAGTTGTTTTACAAAATAATTTTTATCATTGGAATCCAGCCATATAAATTTATACGAATCACTATTTTTTGTTGTTCAAAAACTATTTTTGAATGCAGAAATGAGTTCAACATGCTGAAAAACTCATAGGGCACTCGAACTATACATAAATAATCACTCAAATCTATGAATCCAACAATTTATCACCAGATTTCGAACAAATATCCCCGGAAAAAATCATCATTTCGTAGAACCTTTAGCCTACGATGATTAAAATTACAATCTTAATATAAAAATTTTCTTTTTATCATGTTTTAGTTAACATTTAGAGAGTTATAATACTTAGTGCATAATATAAATTTGGAAGACGAGAACTCTTGATTTAGTGTAAGAAGATGAAATGATGTTCATTTCGTTAAATTTAGGTTTTCTAGTAAAAATTTAAGCTTAAATTATGTTCTAAAAGTGTGATATTGGTATCTAATACTCTGATTATTATGTATCTAATATTGGTATTTAGTTTTTTTTTTTAAATTCACTTCATGTATACATCGTGATGAAATGTGTTGCTTCCTTTATTTTTCTTAGAAAGAAAATAGCGCTAAATTATTGAATGAATAAAATATGTTGTTTTCTAGTAGTATTTAAACTCAAGAAAGTTTCATTTATCGTCGCCTGCATTTTCCACTTATTATTTGTAAATCTTAATTTCTATATATCCATTTTCATTTATTTTTATTTTATATATCCATTTTATTTTTACTTTATATTCCCTTACATATACTCATAATTTCCAGGTTCATATGATGTGATTCTTATCAATGATGTTATCGTTCTCTCTTCCATTTTTCCACTCTTTAGCTTTTTGCCCCAACTTGCATATCCTTCGTAAAGTTTCCATCATTGAACTTGATCCTTGCATCTTAAGGACATCCATATCTTTGTAGACATCAGCTCATGCCTTGCCTAGTCATATTGGCTTATTATTACTTGGTCATACAATAAAACATAATCTTTCTTCACATCTTTTCTTGAATCAGATTCTTCTTTTCCATATTCCAAGATGGTCCCACATATAATTCATCAACAATAGGGACCCTTTGTCTCAAGTAATCATCCATGAGATAAGGTTTTTGTTGAGTATCATCACTATTTTATGATTCTTTTCTTGTTTTTTTAGCTAGAAAGAACCTCTTGGCCTCGCCTTATTAACTAAGGGCACATCTAAAACCTTCAAAGCATTCTTTCCCTTTATCTTCCATTATTATTGAATAATATATGATTTTATTTTCTTCAAGAATTCCATCGCTTTTAGTGTTTTGGAAGTTGACAATGTAGGTTCCCCTTTTGGCAAGTCTATCCTCCCATTATCTATCTATCTATCTATCTACAATAAGAGCAATGTTTCTCCTAGTACTATCCTTATGTTGTATGACAGGTACATCATCCACCATATTTAATTTCATGTATGGAGGGGTTTTGATTATGTTGTATGACAGGTACATCATCCACCATATCTAATTTCATGTATTGAGGGGTTTTGATTCCCACTATCTTTTGATCTCCATCCAATAAGAATTCCTCCACAATGCCTTTAAAATTTTAGACTTCTTAAATCTGGTCTAGAGTGAACTCACTTTCATCTAGAACTATTTCATCATTTTCCATGGTATGTGGTAGTGACAATATATTTTGTATTTTCCACTGAGTTGATAAAACTTCCTCTTTCTCAATATGCCTTACACTTCCACTCACCTTTTCAGATGATAAACCTTCCCCTTCCTTGGTGTTCCTTACATCACCATTCACCTTTGCAAAATTGGACTTGTTTTTTTTTCTTTATAGAATAATAAAGAAAAATATATGATTTTTTCTTTTTTTTTTCTCATATGCTCCATGTTATCACCATTTATTTGCACACCTAGCTTAAAAGGATAAGCCTTACTGATATGCACCATCATACTCCATGTATCCCTTGTCATACACACTTTCACACCATTTTTCCCTTGCATAACTTAGGAAAATTCATTTTTTCTAAAGTTGTTTCACTTAATTAAAGTCATAATCCCATTTTATGCACTTTACCCTCTTTATTTTATTTAAATTAAAGGTAAAAATCAATTGGTGGGTAAGAATTGATTTGGGAAAATATAATATTTTATCATTTTGACCCTATCAAGGATAACCATTATTTTTCCTATAAAATAAAGAGATCCATTCCATTTTCGTAGATATTTTTGCATGAGAGTACATATATGTTGCTGAAATTTTTATTGAACTTTTAGCTCTATCTCGAAATTGCTACTTTCATCCAAGAGGATGAATCTATCAATTTCTACCACACATCTAGGAAAGAAAGAAGAACCCTCTGATGGAGGGGCCACCTGGAGATATTTGACTTCATCGGTCTCTTCACAGGGGTATCTTATTTGTACGCCGGTTATTGGGAATTATAGATCATCTTGATTCTTTATATATTGTGTTATTCAAGTATATTTTATGTTGCATGCCTTTTTATTTATTTATATCATATATATAAATAAATTTGGTTTTCTCACCATCTTTTCTCAAGAAGGTTCCATTTGTTGGGTTCCCTCCTCACCAGCCCCATTGACATCTTCAAGAGAGTCCCAATTATCTATTCTTTTGTTTTTGGGTGCCTTCATGCCAGCGTCATCGACCTTCTTAGGTGGGACCCTTTGTTTGGATATCTCCTGACAAATCTCATAGGCCTTCTCAAGTTGACTCATTTTTTGTGTCTCCTTCCTGACCAACCTCATAGGCATTCCCAAAAGGGTTTCACTTGTCTCTGGATACCTCCTCACCATCCCCATCAACATTATCATGAGGCCTCCTTTTGTTTGGTTTCCCTCTTGATCACCCTCATTAACATTCTCAAGAAGAATTAGCTTGGTTATCTTTCCTTCGTGGCCATCCTCATGGGAATTTAGGAAGGATTCCCCTTTCGTTCATCCTCCTGACCAACTCTATCAATATTCTCAAGGGGAATACTCCTTTTTTTCATCCTTCGAATGTGGATATTCTTCAGAGAAACCTTTTTTGTCCAATTCTTGTCTAATCCCTTTGGCATTTACAAGTGTATACTTATCTTTTAACTCTCCCCACCTAACCATTCCCATTGGATTTATTAGGTGGGATTGTCTTGTCATGTTCCATGTCTAACCAACCTCACCAACATTATTATAGGAGTTGATTGTCCTCCTCCTAGCCAACCCCATTGGAATTACTGGGAGGACTTTCTTTGTTTCCGTCATTTATTCCTAGCAAGCTCCATTGACATTACTAAGAATAATTCCCCCCTTGTGTTATCTCCTCCTAGCTAGCCCCATTGACATTAGTATGGATACTTTTCACTTGGGTCAACTCCTCCTAGCTAGCCTCATTTTCATTCCAAGGGGGAATTCCCCCTTTCTTATCCCCTCTTCCTGGCCATCCCCATCAACACTACTAAGAAGAGTCCCCCCTCTATTGAGTGGCTTCCTCCACTAGGATTCCACATGGAA
>ML823980.1:68686-80640 GCA_009831015.1 Picea engelmannii
GTTGTTTCCACTCCCTTCCTTCAACATGAGGGGGCATCAATTATTATGTACTTAGTTCAACCACAATTGGATATACTTCGCCTTTTCCCATCCAAATATTGTATATGAGACTGATATTATCATGTTGATATAGTCTCGTCATATTTGTGAGCATCATGTTGTATTTGAGACTCCTTTATAGTCTCTGTATTGACGTCATGAGTTATCTCAACGTCTATGGGTATTTCTACCTCGTCCAATTGAGATCATATTACTCCCCACTTGATGACCCTTTATTAACGCATGGTTTTTTGTGGCCTCTTTGCTGGTTGGGTCTTCTATTCTTTTCCCATGGTATCTTTTCTCCTCTTTGACTGACACATATCCCTGTGAAAGAAAACTATAATGTCTATCGGTCATGCAATTTTCTCCTAACCTCACACATTATGGGGCATCTATTATCACCATTTATTTGCACACCTAGCCTAAAATCCTAAGCCTTACCGATATGCACCATCATAGTCCATGTATCCCTTGTCATACAAACTTTCACACAATTTTTCCCTTGTATAACTTAGGAAAACCCATTTTTCCTAAAGTTATTTCACTTAATTAAAGTCATAATCCCTTTTTATTCATTTTCTCCTCTTTATTTTAATTAAATTAAATGTAAAATCAATTAGTGGAAATCAATTGATTTGGGAAAATACAATATTTTATTATTTTGATCCTATCAAGGATAACCACTATTTTCGTGTAAAACAAAGAGATATATTTCATTTTCATAGAGATGTTTCCCTGAGAGTACAGAGATGTTGCGAAAATTTCCATTGACCTTTTAGCTCCATCTCACCATAGCTACTTTCATCCAAGAGGAGAAATCTAGCCATTACTACCACACATTTGGGAAAGAAAGAAGAACACTCCCATGGAGGGGCGACTAGGAGATATTTATCTTCATCGGTCTCTTCATAGGTGTATCTTATTTGTACTCTAGTTATTGGGCATTATAGATCATCTTGATTCTTTATATCGTGTGTTATTCAAGTATCTTTTCTATTGCGTGCATTTTTATTTCAAAATAGCATAGATCTGAAGAAATTTAATTAATAGAGAACTAGGTTTTTTTGTTTTCTCACCCACTTTTGTCTGTGAATTTAAAACAACCACACATTTTGTAGATCTTCTCACCCTTGCTGCAGATTTGAACCAACACTCCATCTATATAGTCATGCGTGTGACCAATTGAGAAGAAGCTTATAGATGTGGTTGTAAAAATATTATTTGATATGTGCCGACAATGATATGATATGATTTGATTTCAACATTACAGGTAGGGACAGATTAGAAAATATAAGATGGACACACACACATAAATGCACACTAGCATAAATACATCTTACCTCAAGATGTTTTAAATGCTAAAAGATTTGCATCTCAATTTTTTTGGATCCCTCTTCATAAGTAATAAAACCAAAATCTACTTAGATATAAAGAGAATACAACCCTTAGTCGTACTATTTTTGTTGATAATACGAAAATGAATGTCACATGGTTAGTGGGTTTTATACGGACATTGAAACCGAGTCCATGTCAATGATGTGAAAGAAATCTACATATGGTGTGAAGTGCCTCATTGTGAAAGAAATCTACATATGGTGTGAAGGGCCTCATTGTGAGGCCACTCACACATTTTTTGATTGCATGTGCTTTTGCTTCTTGAAATATTAGGCAAGTTGTAGTCTAAACATTTTAAAATTTTTAATTTTTTTAGGCCACTCAAAATAATAGAAAAGGAAACTAGCATTATTTTATTAAAATCCCAAAAATATTATTTTGGATTAATAAAATTGAAAATATCAATCATTAATATTTTATTTTTTTAAGCTAGTCAATGAAGTTTCCATATTGATAAAGAAAGATATTATATAGAGTGTGTTTTCGTCCTACCACTAGGGAAACAATACCATCAACAAAATAGTAGTTTCTTGATCCTAATTGTGTCTTTGAGAAACAACAAAAATAAGACTATGAGCTATATTCAAAATAGATAAAACAAAGAGACCATTGTCCTATTATCTTACATCTAAAATGGGGAAGGCCATCGTAACCTAGTGTTTATAGTAGGAATACTAAAAAACTAATAAGAAAAAAAATCAGGAAATTAGATAGGAGGATATTTTGCCACATCTTTAGGAACCTATTGAGGTCCAAACCCATTGATTTTTCATCCAGGGAAGATATTTTTTTATCGACCACCTTAATTTGCAGTTACATATATTCTAGCTGGAGTATGAGTCACATTCCTTTCAGTCACATTCCTTTCTACTAGTTCCTTTCTCATGAGAGATTTCATGTGCCAATAAAGATCCATTGTTTTATGATATTTCTGGTTTAGATGAAACAGTTTCCAGAATCTATGGATGAAGTTCAACATCCACTTCTTCATCCTGGACGACATGACAGCCCAATCGAATCTAAGTTTTTGCTATCTCAATTTATGCCCTTATCTATGGAGGCATGTGTACATAAAAAGCATTAGCCAAAACCTCTGCATCTTGTTGTGCCCTCGAAGTGGGAAGACGTCCTCTTCGCTTACAATCCCATCAATTGGGACCACCTCTAACCATGGTTACTCACAGGATCGAAGGGCGCACCCAAGGGAACCATCGATAACCAGAGGACGCACAAAGCGACTGGGAAATAATTGGAATGATCTCGAATTTCCCTCGGCGGTGGCCTACAATGGCCATGAAAACCATTAATGGAAACCCAGTGCCAAATCCCTTTAGTTTTTGCAACATTCATTTCCCAAACGATCGTCTACGACATCCAGGAGTCAGGACAGTTCCAAAACTATACCAATTTCTATCACCAGAGGGGAATGAACCCCCAAATCCCAAGTCCCATTTGTTATAACTTCCTGCAAGATACAGAGATCGAGAGAGACTTCCATGTAGTATTTCAAAGAGCGAGTGAAGAACGATAACATGAATGTGCATGAAGAATTTGTAACTTTTAAGGAGGAAACACATGTTATTAATCATTAAATCCACAATTTATTAATAAATTTATTCAAATCATAAGCACATAAAATACAATTTGAACGTGTTATAGTTCATCTTCATAAATTCCACTTATAATTGCTTTGAATTGTGTTATTGTTTTTCTTATATCAATTGGACCTAAAAAAAAATTTGTCCTTGCTTTTCGAGAAGGATAAACGTTCAAACTAATCTATCACATATCATAACATTATCTTCATTGTTTGCGTTTTTGCATTGTCTTTCACATAGACAATGGAGTCTGCCTCACATGATACTTCTCGTTAACGACACTAATTCCCCACTGTTCACGCTGTCTAAGTCAAGGCCAGTTACCGACACTCATTCCCCACCATTCACGTCGTCAAGTCAAGGCCTACGAGTGCACGCCATCACTACAATAATTTTTATTTCCATTCTTATCTCATATGGATCATGAACAAGATAGGTTTTGAAACAAATGGATTAACTAAGACTTTTACATTTAAAATGACTGTAAAATTCCATCCTTTCCAGCATTAAAGGGATTTATATATAGTCCCCATTCATTTACATTTTTTCCAGCCTAGATCTTTATATTTTTAATCCAATTTGGTTTTTCAAGATCTAAGTTTTAATTTTCTCTGCTTCCATCAAGATGTTTGTATGTAATTTGAAAAATAAAATAGAAATTTGAAAGGCATACAATTGTACTTTACCAACACAATTGACTCAACTCAGAGACAAGTCGATTTCAATTTTGGCTCAGTGGAATTCTAGGCCAATCATGTTCTGATTGTTGGATGACAAGTGTTTAATGTGAGGTATCTAAGAGGCTTTTAAAATCCAGAAGTCTGTCATTATTGACATAGACTTGGTGTGCTTTTCTTTTCACCCCAAATTTGATACACAACTTAGCTCTACAAAGCATGTGTTGGGCATACATAGAATGACGGAGTTGATAAACTGATTCTTATTCTAATACTAATTGTATGGTTTTTGACTCTCACCAATGCCCAACAAAGTTACACTTTTTTGTTCTTCTTTCAATTCCATCCAATTAAGAACTATCAAATGGGAAAATTGATTCTCAATGTTGGAGTTTATAAAAGTCCAAGGGATTGAATGAATCAACTTCACTTCCATGAGCAAAGGAAAGATCAACCTTCAAGTAAACAAAACGAGAATGTTATGGCATTTACAAAGTAGTGTTGTTGGTGCGATTTAATTGTAAACCCAACCTTATATTAACAATTGCATGAATGGTTTATGAATCAAATGTATTCCACCAAACACCCATCCATTAAGGGGAGATGAAATTGACCAGTAGTGAATAAATTGACCTAGGCACAGAGAAATCATCCCAAGAAGCAAGAGGCAACTCACATAAATCATGTACAACGTGTAAGACCAACATATGGCTTGCAAGGACGCCCATAGTTCTCAATCGACCTATGAACACTCTATATGGAACAATCAGACAATTAGATCTTTATTAATAGGTGTAACCGAGTGGAGCTCATTCATCAAATGGATGGAAAATGCCCGCATCTTTCCACCAAATGCCAAATGGTCTATTAATTATGAATTGCTAAATTAACGAGCATGATAATAGATACTTGTTATTATATCCATTTATCTTAGGGAATCCATTAAATGCATGCAAATCATCATGGAGTCGTTGGATTTTATAGAAAATGCATGGGAATAAAATTTAACAGTGTTTCTAATAGAAATAAGTAGATAATTCTTCATTTCCATGAGGATTTCAACTACAAGGAGCATATTGAACATAGCTAAGAACACCAATAACCCTTACTCTGTACTTTGTATTTAACATATACATAAATACATTCATCATTGCAAATAATTAATAAAAATAACAGAAGCATTTCACACACAAGAAAATTCACAACTATAGAGAAATCCAAACGCAAGAAATAATGTTTACCTTAGAAACCCAAATGGAAAAACTAGCTTCGAGTGGTGGCTTAATTCTCATTTCAACAATTTTTGGTGCAATGTAGCTCTTGGATCTCTATGCCTCTTCCTCTCTTGGACAACAAAAATCCCTTTAAGAGTGAAAATAATGAAAGAAATAGGGAGAGTTGGGTGTAAGGGAAGGCCAACAAGCATGACCCTTCATTTCCCATTCATCATCCTTCTCTCCTATTCTATTTTTCATATTTCATTTAATTCCTTATTCTTTTTATTTTTCTTTTCTCTTATTCACTTTGACATTTGCATTAATTTTGATAATTTTTTAACCTTCATAAATTGTTGAATTAGCTTGCAGGTACCAAATCTTACAATCATTCATTGGTTTGAATCCATTTCAAATCACACATCCCCATTGAGAGGATTTTTAGTCTCCAAAAAATCAAAGGAAACCAATTTGGATCAATGTGCCTTATGTCTGCTTCTCTGGAATGTGGTTATAACTACGACTCTTGCTCTGGCACATGGACTTGGTCCTAGCTATGGCTCTAGCTCTAGTCGATGGATCACTTATTTGAATCACTTATTCCCACAATGAAAAAGTATGTTCATTGACACTCATCTATGAACAATCTCTATATTCGAACTCTACAATCAACGTCCATTCCCATCCCTTTTAGTCTTGGAGACAATCCATCCTGGTAGTCAATGAAACCAAGTAGAATACTAGTCTATGTTCAGGGTGACCCCAACATGCCATGCCATCACATAATAATTCCACAAGGGAAGTGTGGTATGTGTTCTACTAGGATCAATTACTTCCTGACATGGAAAACAACTCTTTGGAACCTACACATGCTTACAAGCATGTCATGGAGTTCTCCAGAACTCCCTAAGGTCCTTGATATCCATGCACCAATCTCTTACACAACTCCAAGAAGGTTTTATTCGGATAGAATATAGATATAAGAATTGGATTGTGGTTTCCCTTGGCATCAACTTGTTGTCCATCTTGTTGGTGTCACTAATATCCTCTACTACTATAGCTCCTCTGGTAGCTTCTTCTCTTTGGAATAGAGATACGGGTAGCACTTCATCTTGCTCTTCATCTTCTACAATATTCACTCTCTACACTCTTCTCTTGGTTGTGTGGTTTCTAGGGTGAAGCTATGGATAAAGTCAACAACAATTCACTTCCCAATGACCACTCAAATTGGAGTGGTGCAAAAAGTTATTAGCATTGTTGTATGGGTTGCTTGATATATTCCTCCTCTCCACGTTCCTATGAGTTCAATGTTGGATTAGGGAAGAATTCTTATCCTTATTCCTCTGAAAACATTCAGACCCATGGAATACGACTTGCTTCTCCCAACAAGATGTCTCAATATGGCGTTTCTTCTTCCCAAATGAGAAAGCCTTTGGATACCAAAAATTGATAGTGTTGTGGCCTTTCCTCTTGCAATAGTGACAAACAAGGTGTTATGGCATGATGTTGTCTGGGGTTGTAGGTGTTCGTTGTTGGTACCTAAGTCTATATTTTTTCCCTGTCCCTCTCCCCTTCTTGTAGGCCAAGTCTTAAGTTTTCCCCCTTCGATTGGTAAAATCATTTTGTTTTCCCCTTTTTGATTAAATGACCCAGTTTTCCTTGATGTCTTACCTGAAAGGTCTCAACCTGAACCTTTTTGTTTTTCTCTAAGGATGAACACCCATCTCCTTTGCCTATGTCACTGACCCTCCTATTTTACTGAGCCCACAATCGGTAGTCTAAGTCTTTGTTTCCACATGCCATAGCCATGAGCACAAAGCGCAACAATCAGAACCGTCTGTTGTGGACTCAAATCAAGCAAAAGGGGGAGGTTTAGCTTTCAATGGTGGGAATTCCTTTTAAAGTTCGGATCGATGGCTCGCGGGTGTTTAGGGTATGAAAGTTGCTCGAAGTTTAACACCAGAGAAAAGGCCCGAGATCAAAACTCGAGCAAGGGTCTGAAGTCCCAAAATCTGAAATCAACATGAGCCATTTGATTCAGAGTTATGCGTGGCACCAGATCCGAACAATGGAGGAAGATGATTATGGAAATTTGAATTGAGGAATATGCAAAATCCTCGAGCCTTGAAGCACGAAGCAGATTTGAACCACAGGTCTTAAAGGGGCAAGTGGCAACCAATTTGGGGGTTCGTGAGATTGACCTTCGGGAATTTTGGAAGGCGGAAAAAATAAACTTCGTGAAGCGCAAAGTGCAAAATGGGTTTGGGCCTTCCAAACCAGAGGGGCACGTGGCGCCGGATCAGTAGATTCGCAGTATCACAAATAAGAGGTTTTGCTGGGAGCAATGTGTAAGTTTCACGCAACGCGAACTCATGAAGGACTCGGAAAATGGACCCAAGGTCACAGCCCGAGGTCATACGGAAAGAGGATCCAAGAAGAAAGGTTGGCACCCATCACGTGGAGCCGGCCAAGGTGGAATTTTGAGGGTGAAATTTCAGTTGTTGAATGCAAAATATATCTGATCGTTGATCCTAGTAAGGCGATTTCGTCAATCGGGTATCGGGAAATTTGTGGTCAAGTAACGTAAAAATCCCTGAAAGGAGAAATCCCAAAGTGCCAAGTCATGACCAAAGAGCATGTGCAGGAAAGGGGGTGAGAAATTCACAAGATCTGTGCCAAAGGTCGGGAGTTCCTGTGTTGGTTACATAGTACGATCACTGTGGTTCCAAGGTGTCGGGTTGACTTGAAGAACCACTAGTGTCGCATGGAAAATCCCTGAGAATTGAGTCTTGCCCTGATCCCGATGAAAGTAGTTAATGAAGGATAGGTGGTTGTTGAAACCTCGTCTCACCCCATAAATGGAAAGCATGGAAGGACTAGCCGCAGAGGTAGACTGTCAGCACAAAATCCCCTGTGGACAAATTTTCCAACAAAGCCCATGTTGTTCTGAGCTCGTGTCTGATAGGAGGATGCATGCAAAGTATGACAGAAGAGGACGCAAACGAAAAGCCTTGAATGCAGTGACCTTATCACGCCCCTAGTGGTTGTAGACAATTTTGAATATAAGTAGGTAGTTTTGATATTTTGTTATGGTCATCAACTGGTTGAGAAGAGTTCCCTATTTTTTAATTTTTGATACCAGAATTGTTCTCTAGTTATGTATCACATTTGAGACTTTCACATCAATAGAAGTCATCCTCTTTCCATCTCTTTGTAAACACTATGCTAAAACACTCGGGCATGGAGGATCTAGTCGAGGGTTGTAGTTTTATTTTTATGTAGGTTTGATTACAGTATCTCTGTGACCAGTTTTAGTTAGCTTCCTTGTTATCTTTTCCCTCTCACATTGAATGACTCGGGCATGGAGGATCTAGTTGAGTTGTTGTAGTTGCATGATAATGTAGGTTTGATTTTTATGCTGCTATGACTGTGTCGTTTGGACACATTTTGATGTCTGAAGCTTGAGTTCTAGATCATTCTTGAGCTTGAGCTTTTCCTCTCCAAGATGTTTGAAGGCCTAATGCCCATAGCAGTCTTGTTCGCCACTCTCACTAAGTCTTCCCTATGTTCACACTTAAACTCAATTTACTGACTGAAGTTAATGTGGCCCTCACTTCCCTATGCATTTCTTTTCTAGTTATGTGTTGAAATCATTCTTGTATTGATTTTTCTCCATTTTGACCTCCACTCATATAAATCAAACATGCACCAAACACTCTAATGGGTACTGGGCTTATCCTCCCGCAATCTGAGGGTGACTCTCATTGCTAACATTCTTGGTGTCATTGCCAAGGAACGAATTGAAGACATTTCCCTGGGTAAGGATGCCAAAGAATTTCTGATTCTGAAGGTGCATCAGATATTAGTACTATTGAATATTGTAACTTGCACCTGGAGACTCCACTGTTTCAGTTGTGGCTCCAAAAGGAAGACACACGAGGTCTACTCCAAAACTGACTCTAGAAACACCTGAAGCCGACCCAGAGAAAATGATCAGAAAATGAAATACCCCTCAAGAAATCACTTCAACTATTGTACCAGGTGATTCTGTTAATTTTCTTAATCCTTCTTTAAAAACTCCCGTAGCTACTTCTAATTCTCTTGTTATACCATCTGTTGGAGTTCCCAGAAGTTTAAATTTTGGGAGTTTTCCTGTTGATTTCTCCCCTCCTAGTCTGGGTTTAGAAAAAGACAGCCTTGACACCCATGTTTCCCCTAAAGTTGTACAGTGGTTTAGACCCAGGACCTTAGAAGACTTCCCTACTCCAGGATTTACTACTCCTCCCCCTATTAGAGTCACTACATTTACAGAAGGGGAAACCTCTGTTCCCTCGAGCCCTATAACTTTTTCCCCTAACACTCAGTGGTTTCCATTTTCTCCCAGAAATACATTCCTAGTCTTACATGTCCCAACTCCATCTCCTTCTGGTTCTCCTCAATTTCACATCCCCATGGCAGGCACTAATCCTCCTAGAAATAGAATGGACACCATAGTGGCTGCTAGATACGCCACTCTTGTTTTGCCTCAGCCTCTGAATGATCTCCCAGCTAGTGGCTACCTTAAGAAGTTTCCCAAGTTCACGGGTGAGGGAGACATAACTGTAGAAGAACACCTTGGAGCCTTTTATAGTTATGCATATACTTATGTCATTGTGAATGAAGATGTATGGATGAGGATTTTTGTTCATAGCCTTGATGGTGAGGCTAGGAAATGGTTCATGGCCTTGGCTCCTGGATCTATTGATGGGATTGAAGCCCTATATGAAGCATTATTAAGACATTGGGGGGATAAAAAAGATTTCCTCTACTATATTACAGAGTTTGGATCACTTAAGAAGAAAGAAGGGGAGTCTATTTCTAACTTCTCAAATAAGTTTAGTAAAATGTATAATAAAATTCCCACCGAGATTAAGCCTACATAAACCTTTGCCAAAATTACTTATGCTAGCGCTTTCGATCCTGACTTCTTCCTCCTATTAAGAGAAAGAAGAGCTACCTCCTTGGCTCACATGTAGGATGCAACCCTTGAAGTAGAGTCCAATATATTGGCAGTTGACAAGATTAGAAGTAAGGCTGATAGATACAGAAGAAAACGAAGGTTTGAAGCTTCAACCTCTGGTTCCTCTGTTGCCCACCCTCAAGTAGGTGAATTGGAAAAGCTAGTAAAATCACTTTTTACTGAGGTGGAAAGGTTGAAGTTGGAAGGAAATAAGAGCTATAGGAATCCCCCAAATGTTGATAATAGAGGTGGTTTCAAAAGGACAAATAATGCCCCTTAGATCATCCAAAGAGATCAAAGGAGCAAGGATAGGGACGATAAAAAAATTCAAGCTCCTTTCCAAAATAACCTTATTACTGATGAAGAAGGAGAGGAAGGAGAGGTTGATACTGAAATCCATTACCTTGGAGACACTAAATGAGCTGAGCAAGGGGGAGAAGACTAGAAACAATCCAAATAGATATAGCCTGAGGTCAAAGAAAAAAGAAGGTAAACTTGATATTTTTTATCAGCCTACCATAACGAGTAAGCCTGATAAGGAGCTAGCAGACAATAGGAAATAAAAGGAGGTAGAAAACCCCCCACCAGTGGTCAAAATCCCTATCCCAAAAGTGAAGGATATTCAGAAGCCTCCCTCCTCTTTTAACTTTGAGCATGAGATTCAAAATATTAGGATCCTGGTGCCTTTGTCAGAGTTGGTCAAGCATGAAGACTTCAAGAGGTGCCTCTCTAAAATGTTGCAGCCTGATCCTTCACCTCATTCCACAGAATCAGTCAACCTCCAAGATGAAAATCCAGTTTTCATACTAGGGCCTTTGGTAGAGGATAGAGATGATTCCTCGCCTCCTTTTTATACAACATTGAATATCCATGACAAAGTATTACACAACTGCTTGATGGATTCAGGGGCATCTCACAATCTCATGCCTAATATTGTCATGGATGAGCTCGGGTTGGAGGTTACAAAAATGGACCACAAATTGTATTCATTTGATTCCAAAAAGGTGAAATGCCTCAGGGTTATTAAGGACCTCGTTGTCTCCTTGTTCCAGTTGCCAATGAAGAGTGTGGTCATGGACATAGTGGTAGTTGTTGTCCCCCCTAAGTTTGGGATGCTCTTGTCCAGATCATGGATAAAAAGACTAGGGGGAACCTTTTAGATGGACCTTTCATATGCCACTATTCTGGTGTTTGGAGGTGAACAAAGAAGGCTCTACAAGGAAGCAAAGCTCACGTACATCATCAGTGATGAAGAAAATCTGACCAACCACCCCATTTTCGCAGTATATAATGATCTAGGGACCAGTATGTTACAACTCACTGATGGTCCTCAAGAACCCATTGAAATAAGAAGGCAACCTATTACCCTCTATGAAGATCCTCCCCCCAAGACCTTTGTCTGGAAAATGTTTTTCGATGGAGCCTCTTCTAGGGAAGGTGATTGTGCTGGAGTGGTTTTTATTTCCCCTGCCCAAGAGACCATATCTCTGTCTTGGAAATTGGAATTTGAAATAACAAAAAATGTGGTGGAATATGAGGCTCTTGTCTTGGGTTTTAGAGCTGCCAAAGACATGAATATTGAGGAGCTAACAGTGTTTGGAGACACTGAGCTGATTGTTCATCAAGTCAGAAATCTATATCATGCTAAGCACCCCATCTTAAGGGCATACAAAAGTGAAGTTTGGGATATGATTGACAGTTTCTTTTTGGCTTTTAATATCTCATTTGTTCCCAGATGTTATCACTCTGTAATTTTCCCAAGGCTGTGAAGGCAGTCACAGAGGCAACATCAAAACTACTTTGAGTCAGGGATCTATCCCTCCAAGACTCAAAGAGGGATATCTCTGTCAAATTTAGATTTGTTTTGAGTAGGATATTAGGCTAGTTATGTAGAGCATGGGTTTTCTTATGGATTTGGTATGTTTGGGAGATTGAAAACTCGAATTTTTATTGGGCCATGGGGTCTACCTTTTCCAAAAATGGATCTATGTCAGACATATTAGATTGTCTCCACAGGGCAGGATAGAAA
>ML823981.1:52177-67893 GCA_009831015.1 Picea engelmannii
TGTCTCTCAATAAGCAAGTGAAGTGTTTGTAAGTGAGGCGCTAGCCTCCTTATTTATACAAGACTGGCACATGTGTGAATGTCCTTTCACTGGCAGGGCCGACTTCTTCTAATGGGTGGTTATAACCACCTTTATTATATTCCGGGGCCTCTTTAATATATTCTGGGGCCGACTTCTCTTTCTGCCTATTACAATTACATTATGACCAATTTGCAAAAGGGGATTTGGTCCTTTTACAATAGCTGGTTACCACGCCAGGGTAGTGGCTCTTGGTGGCATAGCCAAGAGAAAGGGGGTCTCATCACGAGCCAACCTTCTCATTTATGTGAAGTGCTTGTGGGTAACATTGCCACCACTGGTCACCACGCTAGGGCAGTGTCCCCTGATTAGCTTCTTGAAAGAAAAAGCAATAAGAATAAAGATAAAAAGCATGATTGGGCTTGGAAACATTTGCATCCATGACAGGTGCAACTCACCCTCTACAAAGGCACCCACAGGTAAGCCATGCATTCCCTCGCTATCACTACACCCCTTACCCAAACATCCCTCATCTACCTCATCCACTCACATGGGTTGGATTTAATCTCCCCTGGAAACACCCCACATCCAGTGAGCATTATCCCAATAGGACTCCCTGTCACTTCCTCCAAACTTGGCTTGTAGATTAGTATAATGTCTTTGAGCACTTGTCCGGGCGAAAGCGGTTTCATGCACATGTTTAATAAACTTGATGATTAGATGTGATTGACATTGTTATGATCCCTGTGACTTATGAGCCCATGGAGGGCGTATTTGTTCATGTTTAAGGACCATACCCGATGGCAGGTACCCAGATGGACAGGTTCACATGGGGAGATGATTAGTTCGGACCTCCATGGGGCTGAAAGCCCACCAGATGGATGCTGAGACCCCAGAATGGGGCAGAGACAGATCAGAGGGTTTGCATCGGAGAAGAGGAGGACGTTCCACCAGAGGCAGCTTAGCAGTCCTGTACCCAGGGGGGTTGTGCCCTTTCCACGAGGACGTTGGCCTTGGAAGGCCCATGATGTCACCCAAGACACTCATGACGTCATCCAATGCTTATGGAGGTTTTGGGAGGCAGTTGTGGCACGTGTGGCATCTTCCTGAGCCCGAAGAAGGCCTGACATTTTGCCCCAGGAGGCCAACGTTGCCCTAAAAGGGGCTAACGTCACCCTAAAAGGGCATGGCATCTTTGTTTTGCTTGATTTAGGGTTTTATCATGACATTTAATGTAAAAACTTTATTATTATGTATTTTTGGCCTTGTCGGCCTTTTGTGACCTAAATTTAAATTAAGGTCATTGGTATGGTATAAGTAAGAGAGCTAAAACTCTCTTTTAAGGATCATCTTTCACTCACACTTTTGTGAGGTCTGAAATTTACGCCCTTCTTAGGGTTATTGGCTGAAATTCTGGTGCACACTTGTTGAAGGAAGGCTTATTTTGGCTATTTTTTGGCATTTTTCTTGGTGGAAGGTTTACAACTAGGGTTTGGCTTGATGAATGCTTGGTAAATGTAAGTGAATTTCTGCAATCCTTCCCTTACTTGAATGGTTATTGTATTTTACTTGCATTTTGTTAATGAAATTTGCTGGAATAAACCCTAGGAAATAAGCACATGTTGGTGTCCTTTTTTTAATTCCCTACTAGGTTATGCCAAGGAGTCCTTTTTGTGTTGGAGACATTGCTAAGGCCTTGCCATTGCAACACCCTATGTCTTGTTCTCCATCCAAGCCAATTTTATCTTGTCATTGAGCTAAAGAAGGAGGAAAACGTGCCAAGGCCTAGGGTTGCCTACACCTTAGTAAGCCGTTTTCCCCGAGGGTTTGATGGTTGAAGCCTTGGCTTACCAACACTTCACCATGAAATTCTCTTGTCTTTAGCCCTACTATTATCATATTGCTCCTTCAACTCTTGCCACTACTTTTGACTCCACTTGCCCTATGAATGCACTAGTCTTAGACTTCTTGTTTGAGTATTTTGATCAGAAGCTCCAAACTCTTTGAACAACTACTAATACCTTCTAACCCTAACCTACTAACCCTATTGCTGCCATTATCCATTTGATTTATAGTTATACTTTTCAACATTTTAGCGTCTTTAAGCAATTGAAAGATTGGCTAATAGTAGTCTTTGCTTCTAATGAATGTCTGTATTGTAACATTGATGATAAATCATTCTTGTTCATATTGAAGCCTCTTAAAAGCATTTATTGTGAAGTAACGTATTGTGATTATTGCTACTGTACATCATTGATTTGCTTCATCAATATTATCAGTCAATTGCTTTATTTGAAAAAGTTTCCAATTATATGAAGTACTAACCAGCAAGTGATCTTGCGAATATATAGTATCTTGTTGCTTTGTTTTGGGCAGGTACATTTCTGGTTATTATCTTTATTGGCTTTTAGCTGGGCTTTCTGATCGGTGGTGACTTGTGAGGGGGAAACTTTTACTTAGCCTTAAACCTTTGCCTTCTCAAAACCCCAGGTCACCGTGGACGTCTCCCCTGGGCCTACCACCCTAGATAGAAAGGGACATCCTATTAAGGTGACAGTGATAGGATAGTCTCCCGTTGCGTCAATTTTTCTTCATTACCTTTCCTTTATCCTTCAAAGTACAAACTGTGCGATAAAATTTTGGCGCCGTTGTCGGGGAACACTAAGTCAATTCTCCTCAAAAGCCGACATTTTTCGGTAAGCCTTTCCTCAAGAGTCTTTATCTTACAGGCTTACCTGGCGACTCCACTAAGGATGATTCCCTTATTTGTTTGATAATTTCAAGAAAATTATCTGGCGACTCCACTGATGACGAAGCCATCTATGACTTCTTAATGGGACCCGGGAAATTTTAAACCCCTAGACATGAGTAAAATCCTGGGATACCCTCGACAAATGGCCCCCAAGTACGAGAAATGGCTCCCTAGATTCACTGGTAGTGATGGGGGAAGCGCTGATTATCACATGAGTGATTTTTGGGGTTTCTTTCAACTCCATCCTTTCAATGATGATGCTAAAGATTTGGTGTTGAAACTCTTCTCTGCCACTCTTTATGGCAACGCTAGGGAGTGGTATGACAACCTCCCCAATGCTAGCATCACAACTATGGAACAATTGGAAGAAACCTTTTTCAGAAGATGGGGTATATAGTTGGAAGACATCTCCATGTTACTAAAAGGACTCGAGCATATAAAGCAAACTGAGGATGAAACTGTCAGACACTTCCAGGATAGGTTTGAGGACATGCTATATCAAATTCCCGAAAGCCATCGTCTTGAAGACAAGTACATTATCCATCTCTATACCAATTCACTTTTAGTGCATCTAGGTTTTCCCCTCAGTAAAAAGGGCCCAAGAACGCTCAATGAAGCTCACAGTATGGCTAAAAGAATCGAGCAAAATATCTCCTTGTCCGAGATAAGACACCTCTTTGCCTCAGGCACTCATAGTATGGAAATTTTAGTTTCCATTGAAACCTTTGATGTTGACTTCCAAAAAGAAGGGGAACATACCATCGACCAACAAAAGGCCGAGAGGAAGAATATTGATGAGGTTTTCCAATCCCACAATGAAGAACAAAGGACTACTGAAAACACAGTTGAGGAACTGGAACCTGAAGAAAATGAAGAAGTATCGACGTGCGCTCTTCCCTCTGATGAAGCCATCCATGAGCCCTTCCCTCCTGCACAAGAAGATGATGAGGTTAGTTGCTTTCCTTTTCAGGATTTTGATGATACCTTGTACCATGATTCAGAGAGTGAAGGAGAAGAGAAATCCTCGGGTAAGGAATACCCTTCTTGTTGTACAATTGAAGATGTAGGAACAAATAACGAGGATGAAACAATGATGCATGTTGAAGACACCCGAGTCCTCGAAGCTCCTGCACAAGAAGAAACAAACACAGTAAGTTACCCTCCTCTGCAAAATTTTGATAATTCTCTACTTTATAATTTGGGAAAAGAGGAGGAGATGGATGAGCCCTTAGATGTTTTGAATCCTTCATGTTATGATACAGATAGTGACATAGTTGATATTGATGAGTTCATACATGTTGGAAGACGTTAATGGGATGTAGCTAGTTATGATATGGACCCCATTTATGACATTGAGAGTCATCTCCAAGTGTTGCCTTCACAGTTATCACGACATGTTACTTTTGACTTTGACCAGTGGCAACATGGAGATGATATAATTACCGATACTTTCCAAACACCCAAGGTTGACCTAGTCCCATTTTTTCCTGATGATTTTCGGTCATACCTTGAGGATTTTGATTAGTACTCCTATGAGCGCTTGGATTCATTCCATGAAGAAGATTACCAACCACTGTTACGCTCAGGTCTTGATAGGAGTAAGGACATTGTTTGCCTGAAGAAGGATTCTTGTGACACCTTTCTCCAGCCATCTCCGATTACTTTACCTTGTTGTGTCATTAAAGGTGTAGTTGGGAAATATGTCTTTTGTATTGAGTTTCCTCTGAGGCAAACCCTAGAGTCCAAGGGTAGGTTGAATACTTCAAGAAAAAGTCTGTCATCTCAACCTTTCAACCTTCCCCTAAAAGTTTGTCAGTCATCTTCTAGGTCCTTGTCAATCCCTTCCAGGTTTTCAGATTATGAGGATGTCCTAGGTAGCCATCTTTCAGACCTTATGAGTTAGCTTTCTGAGCCTTTGACTTTTCACGATTCCTTCTTGAAGTGGGTTGAGCACTTTCCTCAAAGAATGACTTGGCATGATTTTATCCCTCCCACCCACCTCCATGAGTTAGACTTTTTGGTTTCTGATGATACGATACATTCTCTAACCCATGTTATTTTTGTGCTTAACTTATCACTATTTTGGTTTATGATGAAGCACAGAGGCAGGTATTTTGAGACATTGCTAGGATGGTTTCACTGGTCATTTGACTACACCTAGCATTCAGTCGACAGGTAAGTATAGGTAAGTAGGCATTTGCATTCATTGTATATACCATTTTCATTTCATGGTAGAATAGTTTGTTTTCACATTTGTACATATGCTTGCTTTCATTTTATATATATATATATATATATGAGCTGGGGGTGATATCACCACCCCAAATGATTGCTAATAGTTTAATGTTGAGATCAAGCAGGTTACAGGTTATGCCTGAGGTTCTCATGCGCTCTACGGTGAGCACATGTCCTCGATTTGGAGCTAGATGTTATCCCCCAGTTTAAGGATAACTAAGGTGATTATGTCTCAAGGCCCACAGGTCCTAGACATGTAGTACCGAGAGCCAGGTCAACTTGAGCATGGCCCTGGAGAGCCCATCTTTTTCCTTCTTCAATGCCTCCACTTTTTCAGCAGTAGCAACATCCATCACCTCGGCCTGGTCCTGTAGCAGAAGTGGATCTTGCTCCATGAGGTAATGAGTCCTGGTATCATGGTATGTGTCACTCTGATCCTCAAAACCTTTGAATATGTGCATTCTTTTTGTTTCTAATGAGTGCTTGGATCTTATAACTATCCACTTGACCATATCTGGGGGGAATGACAGGATGCCCTAGTAAGCTTATGCCCATAGGTTTTGAGTTGCCACTGGGGGGATTTATGAAAAGCCATCATCCGCTCCCACCATACTTACCACTTTCCATCTTTCTCCCGCTCATCCATCCCATTACACTGGTCCGGGCATTGGGTTCGCCAAATATTTAAGGGTTGTACCTTACCTTGTGGGAAGCAGGGGCTAAAGGCCTGTTATCGCACAATTTGTAGCTAGGAGAAAAGGCTAAGAGGTAGAAGGCCAAACTAGCATAACAGGAACCTTTCCCACCCAATGTCACCACGATGGGGAGGTTCTTTCTCTTTAGGGAGGTTAGGCCTAGGGGAGACGTCCCCGATGACCTATGGTTTTTGAGGAGGCAAAGGATAATGAGACAAGGACAAGTTTTCCCCCTCACAAGTCACCACCTAAACAGATAGTCCCGACTAAACGACCAATAATAAAGTAAATCCCCAATGAAGAACACCTGCCTGGAACAAAGAAACAACAAACTAATATATGCAAGCTATATTTCAATGGGTTAGTACTTCATAAGACTATCTGGTAAATATACATAAGTAATTAGCAATGAATATTCACGATGTCAATGTTTATCGATAGCAATGAAAAGATATAATACTTCACCAATAAATATTGGAACAATGTGGCATTCAATGTAACCAATCAACACTTTATTCAATCAATGCCTAAACCACCATTCAATTGCTCTTAAGACAAAACATTGCTGCACTAAAGATGAAATAACCAAGGATGATGACAACACTTGGGGTTAGTAAGTTAGTTAAGGTTAGGGTTAGTGTAGTTAGGGTTTGAAATTCAAAGGGTTTTGAGAGTGTTGTAATCAAGTTTCACTTCAACGTTGGAGGACTTTAGATCAGTGCCTTTAGGGTTTAATGGAGTCAAAAGTGAAGGATGCAAGGGTTGAAGAAGGACAACTTAAGGACTAGAGGGAAGAGTTTTGAAGTGCTGCTATGGCAGGGCCTCAGAATCAAAACCCTAGGAGAGAGAGAGACTCACTCCGGTGTTGCTATAGCAAGGCCTCGTGCTCTCTCCTCCTTCCTTAGGTCAACTTGGCAAAACGACTAGCTCAAATGAAGCACAAAATCAAGACAAGAAAGCTTAATGAGGGAGAGTGTTGCTACAACAAGGCTCTTTCATCAAACCCTAAAAGAAAAACAACCCTAAGTGTAGATAACCTAGGTCTGGGACGTCTTCTTCCTCTTGAATTCTAAATGGTACGACTAGCAAAGGAGAGGAAGAAAAAGGAGTGTAGCTACGACGAGGCTCTTTTTTTTTTCTTCAATGGCTGAAAGTTTCTCTATCAGGGGACATGAGACAAGGACCTACTTGTGTGCTTGTCACCTAGGGTTTTGATTCAACAAATTATAAATATATGCAAGAAAATGAGACCACAACCATTCATTTAAGAAGTTTTGCAGAAAAATACTTACAATTCATCAAGAAATAACCATGCAAACGCTAGTTGTAACACCTTCCTTCAAGAAAAACACCATAAAATGCCAAAAAGTCTTCCTTCAACAAGTGCGCCTCACTAAATCAGCAAAATACCCAAGATAGGGCGCAAATTTCAGACCTCCTTATGGAGTGAATGAGTGATGATGAAAAAATGAGAGTCAAAATCCCTCATTTATACAAAACCTTGACCTAATTTTACATTTTAGGTTAGGTAAAAGGCTGACAAGGCCAAAATATCAAATCATACTGCTTTGACATTAAAATGTCAAATCTAAACCCTAATCAAGCAAAAGGTAAGATGTCACCCCTTTCTAGGGTGACGTTAGCCCCTAATAGGGCAAATGCAACCTCCTGCAGTAAGACGTTAGCCCTCCTTGGGCTTCTCGAAGCTGCCACACGTGTTAACTGCCCTGTCCATCTGCCAACATGCTCATGATGATGTCAGAAGCCTCCTGGTGACGTTCTAGGCCATCTAGAGCCAACGTCCCACTGAAAATGGGTCAATCCCCCTAGGTCCAGTTGTGTCGGGGTGCCTCTGGTGGAACATCCTCTTATTGTCCAGTGCAAAGTCTCTGATCAACATTTGTCCTGTCTCTGCCCCCTGATGGGGTCTCATCATCCATCTGGTGGGCTCTTTAGCCCCATGGAGGTCCGAACTGATCATCTCCCCATGTGTACCGGTCCAAATGGTACCTGTCCTTCGGGTATGGTCCTGCACATCAAAGGCTACGCCCTCCATGGGCTCATCAGTCACATGGATCATAGCAATGTCAATCACATTTCATCATTAATATTATTAAACACATGCATAAAATCCCTAATACATCAATTAACAACTCAAAGATGTTACACAAGCCTGCAATACAAGTCTGGGAAAAGGACAAGGCGTCCTATTGGGCTAGTGTCCACAGGAAAAGGGAAGTTCCCAGAAAGGCCTCTTCCAAGCCATGTAAGTGGGTGGTGTGGTAAGGGGATGTCCAAGCATGTGGGTGCAATGATGGCCAAGGATGCAGAGGTGTTACCTGTGGGTGCCTTTGTAGAAGGCGAGATGTCCCTGTCATGGATGCATTTTTTCCAAGCCCATTCTTGCCTTTATTCTTTTTTATCTTTTTATTCTTTTCTGCTTTTTGTTCAAGAGTTAATCAGGGAACACTGCCTTGGCATGGTGACCAGAGCTGACAGTGTTACCCACAAGTACTTTCACAGAGATGAGAAGGCTGTCTCGTGATGAGACCCCCTTTCCCTTGGCCATGCAACCAAGAGTCATTGCCCTGGCGTGGTAACCAGCTGGTGACAATGTCATACTGCCAGGTACCCATGGACCTAATAGGCTGGCTTGTGATGAGACCCCCTATCCTTTGACTAAGTCTTGTTTTATTATTTTTCCGGGTCCCTCTTGTTTCTTGTTGAGAAGCTTTTTATTGCTTTCTCGGGGATCCCTGGCCGAAGCATCTCGAGGTGTTATTCTGAGGCTTTTATCTTTTACCAACTTGCTTTTACCTTCTGGGCCTTTAGCCCCTTCTTCCCACGAGGTAAGGTGCATTCTTGAAAATAGGTCAACCCAATGCTCAAACAAGGGGAATGGGATAAGTGAGGGGGAGATAAGGTGGAAAAGTGGTGTTATGACGGGAGAAGACAATGGCTCTTCAGAAATCCCCCAGTGGCAAACCAAAACCTATAGATACAGGCTTGCTAGGGCACCCTGTCAATCCCTCCAAGCATGGTCAAGTGGGCAAATGTAAGATCCAAGCAGTCGTTAGAAATAAAAGGGAATCAGATGCATATATTTAAAGGTTTTAATGATCAAAAGTGACACATACCATGATACCATGATACCTGGACCAATTACCTCATGGAGCAAGAACCTCTTCTGATACAGGACCAAGCCGATAGTGATGGATGCTGCTGCTGCTGACAAAACAAAGACGATGGAAGAAGAAAAGGTGAGCCCTCCAGGGCCATGCTCAGGTCAATCCTGCTCTTGGTACTCCATATCTAGGACCTGTGGGCCTCGAGACATGATCTCCTAGTTATCCGAGAAAGTGGGGATAACAAGGCCCAGAGGGTAAAAGCAGCTGGCAAAACATAAAATCCTAAAAATGAAACCTCGAGATGCTTCGCCCAGGGATCGCCGAGAAAGCAGTAAAAGTTTTCTCAGCAAGAAACAGAGGGACCCATAAAAATTAATAAAACAAGACCTAGTTAGAGGATAGAGGGTCTCATCACGAGCCAACCTATAAGGTCCATGGGCATCTAGCGGTATGACACTACTAGCAGCTGGTTACCATGCCAGGGTAGTGGCTCTTGGTGGCATAGCCAAGAGAAAGGAGGTCTCATCACGAGCCAACCTTCTCATTTTCATGAAGTGCTTGTGGGTAACATTGCCACCACTGGTCACCACGCCAGGGCAGTGTCCCCTGATTAGCTTCTTGAAAGAAAAAGCAATAAGAATAAAGATAAAAGGCATGATTGGGCTTGGAAACATTTGCATCCATGACAGGTGCAACTCACCCTCTACAAAGACACCCACAGGTAAGCCATGCATTTCCCTGCTATCACTGCACCCCTTGCCCAGATATCCCTTATCCGCCTCATCCACTCACATGGGTTGGATTTAATCTCTCCTGGAAACACCCCACATCCAGTGAGCATTAGCCCAATAGGACTCCCTGTCACTTCCTCCAAACTTGGCTTGTAGATTAGTATAATGTCTTTGAGCACTTGTTCGGGTGAAAGGGGTTTTATGCACAAGTTTAATAAACTTGATGATTAGATGTGATTGACATTGCTATGAACCTTGTGACTTATGAGCCCATGGAGGGCGTATTTGTTGATGTTTCAGGACCATACCTGATGGCAGGTACCCAGATGGACAGGTACACATGGAGAGATGATTAGTTCAGACCTCCATGGGACTTAAAGCCCACCAGATGGATGCTGAGACCCCAAAAGGGGGCAAAGACAGATCAGAGGGTTTGCATCGGAGAAGAGGAGGATGTTCCACCAGAGGCAACTTAGCAGGCCTGTACCCCAGGGGGTTGTGCCCTTTCCACCAGGACGTTGGCCTTGGAAGGCCCATGACGTCACCCAAGACGCTCATGACGTCATCCAGTGCTTATGGAGGTTTTGGGAGGTAGTTGTGGCATGTGTGGCATCTTCCTGAGGTCCAAGAAGGCCTAACGTTTTTCCCTAGAGGCCAACGTTGCCCTAAAAGGGGACAACATCACCCTAAAAGGGCACGGCGTCCTCATTTTTCTTGATTTAGGGTTTTATCATGACATTTAATGTAAAAACAATATTATTATGTGTTTTTGGCCTTGTCGACCTTTTGTGACCTAAATTTAAATTAAGGTCATTGGTATGGTATAAGTAAGAGAGCTAAAACTCTCTTTTAAGGATCATCTTTCACTCACACTTGTGTGAGGTCTGAAATTTGCGCCCTTCTTAGGGTTATTGGCTGAAATTCTAGTGCGCACTTGTTGAAGGAAGGCTTATTTTGGCTATTTTTTGCATTTTCTTGGTGGAAGGTTTACAACTAGGGTTTGGCTTGATGAATGCTTGGTAAATGTAAATGAATTTCTGCAATCCTTCCCTTACTTGAATGGTTATAGTATTTTACTTGCATTTTGTTAATGAAATTTGCTGGAATAAACCCTAGGAAATAAGCACATGTTGGTGTCCTTATCTTAATTCCCTACTAGGTTATGCCAAGGAGCCCTTTTTGTGTTGGAGACATTGCTAGGGCCTTGCCATTGCAACACCCTATCTCTTGTTCTCCATCCAAGCCGATTTTATCTTGTCATTGAGCTAAAGAAGGAGGAAATCGTGCTAAGGCCTAGGGTTGCCTACACCTTAGTAAGCCGTTTTCCCCTAGGGTTTGATGGTCGAAGCCTTGGCTTACCAACACTTCACCATGAAATTCTCTTGTCTTTAGCCCTACTATTATCATATTGCTCCTTCAACTCTTGCCACTACTTTTGACTCCACTTGCCTTATGAATGCACTAGTCTTAGACTTCTTGTTTGAGTATTTTGATCACAACCTCCAAACTCTTTGAACAACTGCTAATACCTTCTAACCCTAATCTACTAACCCTATTGCTGCCATTTTCTATTTGATTTATAGTTATACTTTGCAACATTTTAGCTTCTTTAAGCAATTGAAATATTGGATAATAGTAGTCTTTGCTTCTAATGAATGTTGGTATTGTAACATTGATGATAAATCGTTCTTGTTCATATTGAAGCCTCTTAAAAGCATTTATTTTGAAGTAACGTATTGTGATTATTGCTACTATACATCATTGATTTGCTTCATCAATATTATTAGTCAATTGCTTTATTTGAGAAAGTCTCCAATTATATGAAGTACTAACCAACAAGTGATCTTGTGAATATATAGTTTCTTGTTGCTTTGTTCCGGGCAGTTACATTTCTGGTTATTATCTTTATTGGTTTTTAGCTGGACTTTCTGATCAGTGGTGACTTGCGAGGGGGAAACTTTTACTTAGCCTTAAACCTTTGCCTTCTCAAAACCCCAGGTCACCAATGACGTCTCCCTTGGGCCTACCACCCTAGATAGAAAGGGACATCCTACTAAGGTGACAGTGATAGGATAGTCTCCCGTTGCGTCAGTTTGTCTTCATTACCTTTCCTATATCCTTCAAAGTACAAACTGTGCGATAGCAGGTCCACAGAGAAGGTTCTGGAAATTTTTTTACAGCAATTATTGAACCTGTACTAGCTCAAAAATATGGAAAATCTCAGCACATAAATCTGCCTTGGAGTTTGTGCACACACAACATTGCGCCTTGCCTCGTTTTGCATGTAGATTAAGCTTGGAACTGCATCCAGCCTGCCTCGATTTGCATGCATATCTGATGCTGTTCTGCTGCCCCGAGGCAAATCGAGGCAGGATAGCCGAGGAAGTCAGCTGCCTCGATTTGCATGTTGACTTCCTGTGCTTATCTCTGCGTGATGGTTGCCTTGGGAAATGTGAGCCCTTGTTGCCCTTGCAATTTTCTTTCAGCTGTTCTCTCTTCCTCTTTTCTTCAACTCTCTCAATCTTCTCCTCAATCAAGTCGAATTGCCCTCTCTCAACCTTCTTTTAGAATAATATCTCTAACCTCGTAATCTTCACCTTGATCTACGGACGAGATCGATTTGGAACAACGGTCACAATATAATCTAAAGTTCACTTTAATTAACTTTAAGAAGTTTAACTAAGCCAACATTAATTAATAATTAGTTATTGTGCTTTTTATAAAAGTCACATTATAAAAAATAAAGTAAGTTTGAGAAAGTTGTCGGATGACTTCTGCATGCTTCGACTATGAGCCAATGCAGAAGCACCTGTCCGAGCTACAAAATTTTAACAAGTTGGCATTACAGTGAACACTCCTTAAGGACAACTTTAAGACCCAACATATTTATGAGGTTGATAATCTTGGCTTCAATCAATGTCTTGGTAGATATATCAGCCACTTGGTTTAAAGTGTGAGAATATTTCATGTAAACCGAACATGAAGGGTTTGTTGGACCTTGGGAACGGTTCATTTATGGTTAACCACTTTAGTGTTTATTGTGGTCCCACCCTTTGGTGTCTTAAGGGAAAACCCCAAAGATATTTATGGGTGAGGCTCTAGCCTCATTTGGCACACATATTGCACACACAACGCATTGTACTCTTTGGGATATTCTTATTAAAATGTGCTTCATTGTTCACTTAGTAACTGTTATCCCCACTTTTAGGGATAACTAGCAGATTATATCTCGAGACCCACAGGTCCTAGACATGGAGTACCGAGAGCCAGATCGACTTGAGCATGGCCCTGGAGGGCCCATCTTTTCTCCCTTTCAACACCTCCACTTTGTCAGCAACAACAACATCCATCACCTTCGACTTGGTCCTGTATGAAAGATGGTTCTTGCTCCATGAGGTATTGAGTCCAGGTATCATGGTATGTGTCACTCTGATCCTCAAAACCTTTGAATACGTGCATTTGATTCCTTTTGTTTCTAACAAATGCTTGGATCTTATACTTGTCCACTTGACCATGTCTGGGGGGAATGACAGGATGCCCTAGTAAGCCCGTGCCCATAGGATTTGAGTTGCCACTGGGGGGGGGGGATTTCTGAAAGTCATCGTCCGCTCCCGTCATATTACCACTCTTTCATCTTGCTTCCTGCTCATCCAACCCATTTCATTTGTCCGAGCATTGGGTTGGCTAATCATTTAAGGGTTGCACCTTGCCTTGTGAGAAGAAGGGGCTAAAGTCCCAGAAGGTAAAAACAAGCTGGCAAAAGATAAAAGCCTAAAAATAAAACCTCGAGATGCTTAGCCCAGGGATCCTCGAGAAAGCAATAAAGAGCTTCTCAGCAAGAAACAAGAGGGACCCATAAAAATAATAAAACAAGACCTAGTTAGAGGATAGGGGGTCTCATCACGAGCCAGCCTATTAGGTCCATGGGTACCTTGCAGTATGACACTACTAGCAGCTGGTTACCACGCCAGGGTAGCGGCTCTTGGTTGCATGGCTAAGAGAAAGGGGGTCTCATCACGAGCCAACCTTCTCATTTTTGTGAAAGTACTTGTGGGTAACATTCCCACCACTGGTTACCACGCCAGGGCAGTGTCCCCGGATTATCTTCTTGAAGAAAAAGAAATAAAGAATAAAGAATAAAAGACATTAATGGGCTTGGAAACATTTGCATCCAGAACAGGTGCAACTCGCCTTCTACAAGGCACCCATAGGCAAGCCCTGCATTTCCTTGCACCCCTTGTCAGGACATCCCTTATCCACCTCACCCATTTACATGACTTGGATGTAATCTCTTCTGAAAACATCCCTTTTCTAGTGGACACTAGCCCAATAGGACGCCGTTTCACTTTCCCTAAACTTGTATTGCAGATTTGTATAATGTCTTTGAGCACTTGACTGGGGTAAAAGGGGTTTTATGCACATGTTTAATAATATTGATGATGAGATGTGATTGACATTGCTATGATCCCTGTGACTTATGAGCCCCTGGAGGGCGTAGCTCTTGATGTGCAGGATCATGCCCGACGGATAGGTACCATGTTGGACAAGTACACATGGGGAGATGATCAGTTCAGACCTCCATGGGGCTGAAGAGCCCACCAGATGGATGTTGAGACCCCGGTAGGGGGCAGAGACAGGACAGAGGGGTTTGCACCGGAGAAGAGGAGGACGTTCCACAGAGGCACCCTGGCAGAGCCTTACCTAGGGGGGTTGAGCCCTCTCCACTGGAACGTTGGCCTTGGAAGGCCCATGACATCACCCAACATGCCCATGACGTCACCCAAGATTATGGACGTCTCTGGGAGACAGTTATGGCAGCATGGCACGTGTGACAACTTGGAGAGGCCCAAGGAGGGCTAACGTTTTGCTCTAGGAGGCTGCATTTTCCCTAGAAAGGGCTAACGTCACCCTAGAAAGGGGATGACGTCTCACTTTTTGCTTGATTAGGGTTTCATTTATGACATTTAATGTAAAACAATATTATTTTGGTATTTTGGCCTTGTTGGCCTTTTGTTGACCTAATTTTTAATAAAGGTCATTGGTATGCTATATATTGAGGGTTTTGACCTTCATATTTTCATCATCTTTCACTCACACGTTAGTGAGGTCTGAAATTTGCGCCCTATTCTAGGGTTTTGGCTGAAATAGTGAGGCACACTTGTTGAAGGTAGACTTTTCTTGGTATTTTTGGCATTTCTTCTTGGTGGAAGGTTTACAACTAGGGTTTGCTACATGATTTCTTGGTTTATGTAAGTGAATTTCTGTAACACTTCTTAATTGAATGGTTATGGTTTATTTTACTTGCATTTTGTTATTGTAATTTGCTGAATTAAACCTTAGGTGACAAGCACATGCTAAAGGTCCTTGTCTCATGTCCCTACCAAGTTAAGAGGTATTTGACTTTGCTGAAGATAGATAGAGCCTTGCCATAGAAACACTCTACTTCTATTCTTCTAAACCTAGTCGTTTTTATCCTTGTTGTTGAGCTAAGAAGGAGAAAAACGCACCAAGGCCTAGGGTTTCTACACCTTGATGAGTCATTTTTCCCTAGGGTTTGTCTAGTGAAGCCTTGCTTTAGCAACACATCACTTACAAACTCTCTTGTCTTAAGACTTAGACCTTATCAATCATTATTCAAGCTAGCCATTTTTATTATTGCCATTGAGCTAAAGAAGGAGGAGAGAGCACTAAGGCCTAGGGTTTCTACACCTTAGTGAGCCTCTCTCCCCTACGGTTTCATTGTTGAGGCCTTGCTTTAGCAACACCTCAACATTTAACCCTCTTTTCTTTGGTCTTTCATTATTATTTCAGTCCTTCAACCTTTGCGGCCTTTTTTTTTTTTGACTCCATATACCCTAGCAGCGCACTGATCTAAGGCCTTGTGTATTGAGTACTTTGATCACAAACAACTTCTAAACACTTTGAACAATCTTTTACTAACCTTTCTAACCCTAGCCTAGACTAATCTTCTAACCCTATTGCTGCTACCTATTACTTGTGCTATAAACATATTTATTGCAACATCTATTTGTCTTTAAAAGCAATTGAATGATTAGCTAAAGCGTTGCTTCAAGTATTGTTACATTGATGATAAATTGCCATTGTTTATTGTGAAGCTTCATTAGCATTTATTGTGAAGTGATATTGTGTAATCATT